>CM061133.1:219878290-219905725 GCA_030789695.1 Scilla litardierei
GCTGCTACCATGTTACATATGTCATGCCACATTTGTTGCTCTGGTACGTTACTTTTTGTACTTGCACAGTCACCTTTACTTTATGCATTACATGCACTTCACTTACCACACCGAAGTAGCCTCCAGTACTTTACTTACCACTCTTACATGCATGTCTGCTCTTACTTTACTTTTTGTACTTGCATGATCATCTTTTGTTACTATAGAATGTTCCATATTTTGCAATACTCTCTTTCTATTGCTAGAATTGTTATGACTTACCTACGGTTCCATCTTCGTGACACCGCAGATAACGCACCTGTTGAGGTAGATATTCATGAGTTGGTAGAGACAGAGTTATCACAGAGGCTGCAGATTTAAGCGGCCGAGTTTCAGTTGTACTTTCTTTCTTTCATGTATCTTCATTGGACCATTTTGTACATTATGGACTGAAATAATTGGACACTATTTGGGTATTTTTGTTCATCTCTGCATCGTGGCTATTTTGTTTTCACTGGTTAACTGCAAACCTGCGAATAAATCAAATAAGTAATGACCCCCTGAGAGCGGGTCGTTACAAGTTTGGTGGCCCACGCAGGTCTGCCTAACTACCTCGTAAACAATATAGTATGATCGGGTATACAATATAAAATACTCAAATTAACCTCGAGTACGGGATGTCTCGAGTGTTCACCTGTATTGGATATACGGGTGAAGGGTCCTTATTACCATCTTCATTAGGTCTTCCTTGATTCTCATCATCCTCCTTGAACTCTTAACCCTTGTCTAGTAATTCGTGTTCCATTCTTTGGATATACCTTCCGTAGTAACCTCCTTTGCTAGCAGTTAGAGTGATTTTTCGTAGGTTGAACTATCTACTCACTTCTTCTTCATCACCCTTCCTTCAGTTGGTGATGGCCACTCGGTTGTCCTTCTTAGTCTTGGAATATTTATAGTTGTGCTTAGCTCACACATACTCTGGCTACATTCTATTTTAAGGAGGGTAGCGTTCGAATTTTCGATCACCAGAAGTTCGAGTTCGATAACGGAAGCGAATCGAAGGACACTCAGAAGTATTTAAGGATGGTGCTAGAGGATTAGAGACGAGCCAAACCACGATGTGCAATTGTAGACTGTTGCGTCTTCTTCATCATTCTTGAGCTCGTATTTCTCTTCTACCCCTACTTTCACTTTCATCTTGTGTCCGATTTTCCATGGGTATGAATCCTTTTTTCGCCTACCATCTCTCCCTCTTTATCTCCTTTTGTCCGCTTCCTATCCTCGAGCCCCGGTCCCGCCTAACCTAGCCTACCATACCCTACCCTATCGACGACTTTCGGTGCCCCTTTAAACCCCTCATCTCTCTCCTTCACCGAACTCATCCCGTGGCTTCCCCTACGCCCTAACAACACCCTCTCTTCCACCCTGCCTCTCTTCCAGCGAGATCAACCCATCTCGACTCGAGCTCCTTCGGCCTCACCCGAAGCTCCACCACCCCTTCCCATTCCGGTGACACCCGACACGTCGAGTAGTCGCAGCCCCCATGGATCGACAACTGCCGAAGGCCCTCCGACGATATGATTTGGGATTGTTGGGCTTAGCAACGACCCTCACCGCCACCGTCGATGTTGCCGTGTGGCTGAGATCTTGGGAAGTTGTGATTCTTGGGCTTCTTTTTGGGCTCCCTGCCTTGGGTCTCGCCCGTATTGATGTCCTGTTTAGGCTTCTGCTTGCGTCTACTCCTCTGGGTTTGTTGGAAAGTGAGTTTTTGGTTGTTTACTTGTTGGGTGATGTTGGGTGTTGCGAATGTCAAGTATTGGTCTACAGAAGGTGTGATGGCGATGATTATTGGCATGATATTAGCCTTGGGTGTTGAAGTTGGATATAGGCCTTGTGCTTGGCTCTGGATGAGGCTTTGGGTGTTGGCTTGTTATGGGATATTTTGGAGATTGATGGAAGGAATGATGGCAATGAGTACTGTCTTTGGGTGTTGGCCGTGTACTTACCTTTGGGTGTTGTTTTGGCCGTTAGCTTGTTGTTGGGCATTATGGAGATTGATGGCATTGGTGCTTGGTTGGTGATGTAAAAGCACGAGTGCCTGTGGATTAGTCGTTGCATGCTATATTATGAACGACATCCTTGGCTAGGCCCTGTTAAGTCACCAGTAGCACGAGTAAACTTTATGATCTTCCTTTTTATGTGGTTTAGATAACTTTCTACTGACTTATCACCTCAAGTTCCAAGTTCGAACAGATGTTATCATCATAATAGCCATCATTTTCATGTGATGCCATTATTCTATAATAACTTTTGGCTACTTGAAAAGTCAAGCTAATGATTATGATGATACTGGTCTCATGACTAGTCACGGAAGCTATGGTGATGTCAATAGTATGTAGTCATATATAACATCTCTTGTTTTCTTAATGCTATCACATGTTATTAACAACTTATTTTACTAAATCGTTATCATTCATCAAACCTTCCCGTTGATTGTTTAATCGCTTAGGCAATTATCGATCTTCTAAATTCCGAGGACGGAATTATTTTAGGGAGGGTAGAATGTAACAACCTGTTTTCAGCAACACATCTAATCATGTATTTAACCTATTTTCACATTTTATTTAAAAAACTATTTTATAATGGTTAGTCAGGAGTTTTATACCAAAAATGATTTCAAAATTTTCTTGTAAAAATATTTTGAAGTATCAAACTAGTTATATTGTATTTAAGTAGGTTTGGGTTTCATCAAATAACTCTAAACAATTTTATAATAATTCATTTTTCAATGATTACTGTTAGCTGAATGAATTAATTTTCTATACAAACATCATCAAAATATTTTCAAACTTCTACAGTATCATCCTATGATCATTTAGGGATCCCCATTTTGATTTTGTAATTTTCTGATATCAAATCGACTTAGAACCTGCAAACCCGCATTCTAAATGTTTTGGCCTAAAACTCGTATCTTCGTAGCTCAAACCTTGAAATGGAACTCGTATTCGTGATCCTCGTGATGATATGAACTCGTGGCTATGTTTTCGTAATTTTTTGGAATCTCTTAACTTTAGGGGCAAAATTGTAATTTCACTAATTACATTCACTAATCACTTTTATGTTACCCTAATTAGTATCGTAATTACCATCACTAGTCGGTAGCCCCTTCCCACATTATCACGTGGTTCATCCCCCTTAATCCTTAGTCAAAGAACCACCTAGTCTTATTAATTGTCTTTGACTACTTAAACATTATTAATTATATAATTTAGCTATAAATTAGAACCCTCACCTCCCTCAGCTAAACCCAACCCAGGCTCCAACAGCCGAATCCACTGTCTCCGATCTCTTCTCCCCCGTCCACTCTCCTCAACTAACCAAGCCCCCCTCATACTCACGAAACCCATCCTCTTCAAACCTCTCCCTCATCTCCTCTCCCCCCTCAATCACACAAACTCTCCCTGCCGGTGGGACGCCGTCGACCGCCACCTCAGAACGCCACCCTCCCAGCGAGCACCGGGGCACCACCACATCCGCACAGCCCTGCTGGCTCTCTCCCTCGCTCCACTGCTCCTCCAAGCATCGACACCCACGAGCAACCACCCCAGCAGCCTCGACTCACCGGCGCTGCACCGCCTCGACCCCCCTCCCACCATCTCCGACCTGCTCCCACATCGACAGAAGCACACCCAAGCCACCGTCCCTGCCTTCGCTAAGCCCCCACCGTACGGCAGCTCAAACGAGCCCAGAGCCCCACCAGAGCTCCACCTCCGTGCTCCAGCGAACCTCGCCGTGAAACAGCGCCCCCTCCCCCACATCCGCCTCGTTGCCGCAGCCCTCGCTGCCGCTTCCAACACCTCCCATCATCGCCATGAGCCTCGCCGCCCTCCACTCGCGCCGCCGCCTCCCATCGACACCGCCGTCGTCCGCCTTATCGCCGCCGTCGAGCGCACGAAGCCCCCGCCCTTGCAAACTGGCGACGTGAAGGAGAGGGTGTGTTAATTAAAATGTATTTTTTAAAAAATGTATTTTAGTATAAATACGCGTATACGAGTATTTCAATAATAATATAAATGGGTTTTATTGGTTTTAAATTGATAATAAATTATATAAGGTCGGAAAAATACAGGACCAGTTTCAGAAAATCAGAAATGATGTTCTGGATCCAATGGTACTAGTTTCATCTCAATCAGACGCGTAGATTTTCTATAATAAATTTTTAAGCCTAAATTTTAAATATGTTTTTTCATTCAAAAATTCAGAATTGTTATTTTCACGTAAACTGATATGTGGAAAAATTATATGTTGTAGTGCTCTTCGAGATGGTCGTTTTGACAGCTCACTTGAAACATTCTGATATGTATTGCACTCAGAAGAGATGTTTGAATAAATACGATAACTAATTAAAATTAGTTTTCAACTTGATTTTAAGCTTTTAAAAATTATAAAAATTACCAGAAGCTTCTGAAAAATATTTCCTCATTCAGTAAAATTATTTTCATTATATCTAGCCTTTATAAAAATTTAGAATGATTTTCGACAATGTTTTGATCGTTTATAAAATCAAAATGATCAAGTTAAATAGATAAAAAATATTGTTTCGTTAACAAATTATTTCATGTGGTTGCATGTACCAATTGTCGTGCAACAACTCCCTTGGAAGCTCTAGCTCCAACCTCTTCTTACTACGACGATCTCGATAGCGTAAGTCACAATGAATTCTCTAACTTTAGAAATTTAGATAGTGTACTAAATGGAAATACCGCATGCTCGAAGCATGGATCGGTATCATAGTTGTTGGACCTCAAAAAATTGCTCAGGACTGACATTCTCTGTGGAGGTTTCTGCCTTGACTTTTCAACAAGCGAAGCTCTTTGAAGTGTTGTTAATGCATCTGAGTATCTTTACCTTTGGAACACCAAATTGACATACCGTATTGAAACATAATGATTGAATGATATACCGTGTTGACATCATACTGTTGGAACATCCTATTGAAATTGATTACTTGAAAGTGGTTGGCACTGCACTGGGTTTATGGGGTAACTTATATTAGAGAAAGTGTGGGAGCGACCGCGACCCATCTACACATTGCACCATACCGTACCGACCGTCTAAAATGAAATGTACCGCCTAAAGTGATTTGAGATCCACCCAGGTGAGCACCCCGTGGCAGGAGATGGGCTCAATGGTTGCACACTGTACTTTCCTATACAAGTCACGTAGTTTCTAGCTTTACTACTGCTTACTTGTCCTTTTATTGTTACTACATCTTCCTGGTTGTCCTACCATTGTCATCGCATTGCATGCTGGTTAAAATATCGTTGCTACCATGTTACATATGCCATGCCACAATTGTTGCTCTTGTACGTTACTTTTTGCACTTGCACAGTCACCTTTACTTTATGCATTACATGCACTTTACTTACCACACCGGAGTAGCCACCAGTACTTTACTTACCACTCTTACATGCATGTCTGCTCTTACTTTACTTTTTGTACTTGCCTGATCATCTTTTGTTACTATAGCATGTTCCATATTTTGTACTACTCTCTTTCTATTGCTAGAATTGTTGTATCTTACATACGGTTCCATCTTCATGGTACCGCAGAGAACGTACCGGTTGAGGTAGATATTCATGAGTTGGCAGAGACAGAGTTTGTCACAGAGGCTGCAGATTTAAGCGTCCGAGTTTCAGTTGTACTTTCTTTCTTTCATGGATCTTCATTGGAACATTTTGTACAGTATGGATTGTAATAATTGGACACTATTTGGGTATTTTTGTTCATCTCTGCATCGTGGCTATTTTTTTTACTGGTTAACTGCAGACCTGTGAATAAATCAAATACGTAATGGCCCCCTGAGAGCGGGTCGTTACAAGTTTGGTTGCCCATGTAGGTCTGCGCTAACTACCTCGTGAAAAATATAGTATGATCAGGGTATACAATATAAAATACTCAAATTAACCTCGAGTACGGGATGTCTCGAGTGTTCACCTGTATTGGATATATGGGTGAAGCGTCCTTATTACCATCTTCATTAGGGCTTTCTTGATTCTCATCATCCTCCTTGAACTCTTAACCCTTGTCTAGAAATTCGTGTTCCATTCTTTGGATATACCTTCCCTAGTAACCTCCTTAGCTAGCAGTTAGAGTGATTTTTCATAGGTTGAACTATCTACTCACTTTATCATCATCGTCCTTCCTTCAGTTGGTGATGGCCACTCGGTTGTCCTTCTTAGTCTTGGAATATTTATAGTTGTGCTTAGCTCTCACATACTCTGGCTACATTCTATTTTAAGGAGGGTAGCATTCGAATTTTCGATCACCAGAAGTTCGAGTTCAACAACGGAAGCGAATCGAAGGACACTCAGAAGTATTTGAGGATGGTGCTAGAGGATTAGAGACGAGCCAAACCACGACGTGCAATTGTAGAATGTTACGTCTTCTTCATTATTCTTGAGCTCGTATTTCTCTTCTACCCCTTTCATCTTATGCCCGATTTTCCATGGGTTTGAATCCTTTTCCCGCCTACCATCTCTCCCTCTTTATTTCCTTTTGTCTGCTTCCTCTCCTCGTGCCCCGGTCCCGCCTAACCTAGCCTTCCCTACCCTATCCTATCGACGAATTTCCGTGCCCATTTAAGACCCACATCTCTCTCCTTCACCGAACTCATCCCATGGTTTCCCCTACGCCCCGACAACACCCTCTCCTCCACCCTGCCTCTCTTCCAGCGAGACCAACCCATCTCGACTTGAGCTCCTTTGGCCTCACCCGAAGCTCCACCATCCCATCCCATTTCAGTGACACCCGACACGTCGAGCAGTCGCAGCCGTCATGGATCGACAACTTCCGAAGGCCCTCTGACGATATGATTTGGGATTGTTGGGCTTAGCAACGACCCTCACCGCCACCGTCGTTGTTGCCGTGTGGCTGAGATCTTGGGAAGTTGTGATTATTGGGCTTCTTTTGGGCTCCCTGCCTTGGGTCTCGCCCGTATTGATGTCCCATTTAGGCTTCTGCTTGTGTCTACTCCTTTGGGTTTGTTGGAAAGTGATTTTTTGGTTGTTTACTTGTTGGGTGATGTTGGGTGTTGAGAATGTCAAGTATTGGTCTACGAAAGGTATGATGGCGATGATTATTGGCATGATATTGGCCTTGGGTGTTGAAGTTGGATATAGGCCTTGTGCTTGGCTCTGGATGAGGGCTTGGCTGTTGGCATGTTGTGGGATATTTTGGAGATTGATGGAAGGAATGCTGGCAATGAGTACTGTCTTTGGGTGTTGGCCTTGTACTTACCTTTGGGTGTTGTTTTGGACGTTAGCTTGTTGTTGGGCATTATGGAGATTGATGGCATTGGTGCTTGGTTGGTGATGTAAAAGCACGAGTGCCTGTGGATTAGTCGTTGCATGCTATATTATGAACGACATCCTTGGCTAGGCCCTGTTAAGTCACCAGTAGCACGAGTAAACTTTATGATCTTCCTTTTTATGTGGTTTAGATAGCTTGCTACTGACTTATCACCTCAAGTTCCAAGTTCGAACAGATGTTGTCATCATAATAGCCATCATTTTCATGTGCTGCCATTATTCCATAATAACTTTTGGCTACTTGAAAAGTCAAGCTAATGATTATGATGATACTGGTCTCATGACTTGTCACGGAAGCAATAGTGATGT
This sequence comes from Scilla litardierei, assembly GCA_030789695.1. Taxonomy (NCBI): domain Eukaryota; kingdom Viridiplantae; phylum Streptophyta; class Magnoliopsida; order Asparagales; family Asparagaceae; genus Scilla; species Scilla litardierei. The sequence goes on from CM061133.1 coordinate 219,885,949, forward strand.
CAATAGTATGTATTCATATATAACATCTCTTGTTTTCTTAATGCTATCACATGCTATTAACAACTTATTTTACTAAATCGTTATCATTCATCAAACCTTCCCGTTGATTGTTTAATCGCTTAGGCAATTATCGATCTTCTAAATTCCGAGGATGGAATTATTTTAAGGAGGATAGAATGTAACAACCTGTTTTCAGCAACACATCTAATCACGTATTTAACCTATTTTCACATTTTATTAAAAAACTATTTTATAATGGTTAGTCAGGAGTTTTATACCAAAAATGATTTCAAAAATTTCTTGCAAAAATATTTTGAAGTATCAAACTAGTTATATTGTATTTCAGTAAGTTTGGGTTTCATCAAATTACTCTAAACAATTTTATAATAATTCATTTTTCAATGATTACTATTTAGCTGAATGAATTAATTTTCTATACAAACATCATCAAAATATTTTCAAACTTCTACAGTATCATCCTATGATCATTTAGGGATCCCTATTTTAATTTCGTAATTTTCTGATATCAAATCGACCTAGAACCTGCAAACCCGCATTCTAAACGTTTTGGCCTAAAACTCGTATCTTCGTAGCTCAAAACCTAAAATGGAACTCATATTCGTGATCCTCGTGATGATACGAACCCGTGGCTATGCTTTCGTAATTTTTTGGAATCGCTTAACGTCAGGGGCAAAATTGTAATTTCACTAATTACATTCACTAATCACTTTTATGTTACCCTAATTAGTATCCTAATTACCATCACCCTTCGGCAGCCCCTTCCCCCATTATCACGTGGTTCGTCCCCCTTAATCCTTAGTCAAAGAACCACCTAGTCTTATTAATTGTCTTTGACTACTTAAACATTATTAATTATATAATTTAGCTATAAAGTAGAACCATCACCTCCCTCAGCTAAACCCAACCCAGGCTCCAAGAGCCGAATCCCATGTCTCCGATCTCTTCTCCCCCTCCACTCTCCTCAACTAACCAAGCCCCCCTCATACTCATGAAACCCATCCTCTTCAAACCTCTCCCTCATCTCCTCTCTCCCGTCAATCACACAACCTTTCCCCGTCGGTTGGATGCCGCCGACCGCCACCTCAGAACGCCACCCTCCCAGCAAGCACCGGGGTACCACCACCCCCACACAGCCCTGTTGGCTCTCTCCCTCGCTCCACCGCTCCTCCAAGCATCGACACCCGCGAGCAACCACCCCAGCAGCCTCGACTCACCGGCAATGCACCGCCTCGACCCCCCACCACCATCTCCGACCCTCTCCCACGTCGACGGAAGCCCACCCAAGCCACCGTCCTCGCCTTCGCGAAGCCCCCGTCGTACGGTAGCTCAAACGAGCCCAGAGCCCCATCGGAGCTCCGCCTCCGTGTTGTACCGAACCTCGCCGTGAAACAGCGCCCCCTCCCCCACGTCCTCCTCGTTGCCACAGCCCACGCTGCCGCTTCCAATGCCTTCCACCATCACCGTGAGCCTCGCTTCCGTCCACTCACGCAGCCGCCTCCCGTCGACACCGCCGTCGTCCGCCTTGTCGCCGCCGTCGAGCGCACGAAGCACCCGCCCTTGCAAGCTGTCGACGTAAAGGAGAGGGTGAGTTAATTAAAACGTATTTTTTAAAAAATGTATTTTAGTATAAATACGTGTATACCAGTATTTCAATAATAATATAAATGGGTTTTATTGGTTTTAAATTGATAGTAAATTATATAAGGGTCGAAAAAATACAAGACCAGCTCCAGAAAATCAGAAATGATGTTCTGGACCCAATGGCGCTAGTTTTATCTCAATCAGACGCATAAATTTTCCACAATAAATTTTTAAGCCTAAATTTTAAATAAGTTGTTTTCATTCAAAAATTCATTACTTGTTATTTTCACATAAACTGATATGTGGAAAAATTATATGTTGTAGTGCTCTTCGAGACGGTCGTTTTGACAGCTCACTTGAAACATTCTGATATGTATTGCACTCAGAAGAAATGTTTGAATAAATACGATAACTAATTAAAATTAGTTTTTAACTTGATTTTGAGCTTTTAAAAATTATAAAAATTACCAGAAGCTTCTGAAAAATATTTCCTCATTCAGTAAATTTATTTTCCTTATATCTAGCCTTTATAAAAATTTAGAACGCTTTTCGAAAATGTTTCGATCGTTTATAAAATCAAAACGATCAAATTAAATAGATAAAAAATAGTGTGTTCGTTAACAAATTATTTCCTGTAGTTGCAGGTACCAATTATCGTGCACCAACTCCCTTGGAAGCTCTAGCTCCAACCTCTTATTACTACGACGATCTCGATAGCGTAAGTCACAATGAATTCTAACTTTAGAAATTTAGATGGTGTACTAAATGGAAATACCGCAAGCTCGAAGCATTGATCGGTATCATAGTTGTTGGACCTCAAAACATTGCTCAAGACTGACATTCTCTGTTGAGGTTTCTGCCTTGACTTTCAACAAGCGAAGCTCTTTGAAGTGTTGTTAGTGCATCTGAGTATCTTTACATTTGTAATACCAGATTGACATACCGTATTGAAATATAATGATTGAATGATATACCGTGTTGACATCATACTGCTGGAACATCCTATCGAAATTGATTGCTTGAAATTAGTTGGCACTGCACTGGGTTTATGGGGTAACTTATATTAGAGAAAGTGTGGGAGCGACCGCGAGCCATCTACACATTGCATCGTGCCGTACCGACCGTCTAAAATGAAATGTACCGCCTAAAGTTATTTGAGATCGGCCCGGGTGAGCGCCTCCGTGGCAGGAGATGGGCTCAATGGTTGCACAATGTACTTTCCTATATAAGTCACGTAGTTTCTAGCTTTGCTACTACTTACTTGTCCTTTTATTGTTACTACATCTTCCTGGTTGTCCTACCATTGTCATCACATTGCATGCTGGTTAAAATATCGCTGCTACCATGTTACATATGCCATGCCACAGTTGTTGCTCTTGTATGTTACTTTTTGCACTTGCACAGTCACCTTTACTTTATGCATTACATGCACTTTACTTACCACACCGGAGTAGCCACCAGTACTTTACTTACCACTCTTACATGCATGTCTGCTCTTACTTTACTTTTTGTACTTGCATGATCATCTTTTGTTATTATAGCATGTTCCATATTTTTGCACTACTCTCTTTCTATTGCTAGAATTGTTGTGACTTACCTATGGTTCCATCTTCGTGGCACCGCAGACGACGCACCCGTTGAGGTAGATATTCATGAGTTGGCAGAGACAGAGTTCGTCACAAAGGCTGCAGATTTAAGCGTCCGAGTTTCAGTTGTACTTTCTTTCTTTCATGTATCTTCATTGGAACTTTTTGTACATTATGGATTGTAATAATTGGACACTATTTGGGTATTTTTGTACATCTCTGCATCGTGGCTATTTTGTTTTCACTGGTTAACTGCAGACCTGCGAATAAATCAAATAAGTAATGACCCCCTGAGAGCGGGTCGTTACAGTAACATTGCTTCAAAAGCAAGTTAGCTCCATTAGTTAATGTGTGTTTTAGATCTCCCACGGCTTACAACATCAACATTTGATGCGTTACCTACTTGGAGAACGATTTCATTCTTTTCGAGCTTTCTAATAATTCTCATTCCATGTAACTGATTACAGATATGAGATCCTGCACCGGTATCTAATACCCATGCATTAGAATTCACAGAAAGAATTACACTTTGCATTATTGAAGTTGAGGCATTAAAATGCCATGTCTTCATTTGTTCCCGTACTGCTATTATTCCCTTTAGCCAGTCCTTTTTATTATTAACAGTTAATATATTCTTATCTTGGATATATTTAGTATTACTCGTCATGCTGCAAAGATTAGAACTCATATAGTTAGCATGTGTTCAAAATATTTTAAATATAATTAGAATGGTTTTTATACAATTATACCCTCCCACTATTTTAAAATTATTTAAGCCATAACATAATTAAAAATTTAGTGGGTGTAACGGCCTGTTTTCATCAAGACAAACTATTTACGAATTTGACCAAAATTTTCAATTTTTAAACTATATTATAATGGTTTGTCATGAGTTTTACTGATTTCAAAAATTTCTTATAAAAATATTTTGAAGTACCAGACTAGTTATGGAGTATTTTAGTAAGATCGGATTTCATCACATACTCAAAACATTTCTGATAAAATTCATTTTCAGTTTTTACCGTTTTGACTTAATGAATTTGTTTTCTATACAAATATCATCAAAACGATTTCAAACTTTTACAGTAACATTCAATGATCATTTAGGGCCTCCCACATTAATTTCGTAATTTTCTGAAGTCAAATCAATAGAGAACCCCGCAAACCCGCTTCCTAAACGTTTTGGCCAAAAACTAGTATTTCTGTAGCTCAAACCCTGTAACGGACCTCGTATTCGCGATCCTCGCGACGATACGAACCCGTGGGTATGTTTTCGTAATTTTTCGGACACGTTTGATACTAGGGGCAAAATCGTAATTTTCAATATTGTCGATTTACTAATTACACTTTGTAAGTTAATTAATTACCATCTCCTAATTACCTTTATCCCTAATTAACCTATCCTAAGGGTTGTTAAGACAAGGAAAACGTTTTCACGTTTTCCATTCTAATACGTCTCCCCTAACCCTTAGTCAAAACTACCACCAACCCTATTAATTACCCCTAATTAATATCATTGACCCAAATTAATTTTAAATCAATACTTAACCCTATTTAAACGCTCACCCGTAGCCTTCTTCTTCACAATCATCCCCAGGCCAACCCTAAACTCACGCAACCCCTACACAGCACACACTCTTTCTAACCCAACACCATCTCTCTTCAGTTTGCAAAGCCAACCCAACTCCAATTTTCTCCTATGCAGAGGAAACTCAAATCCCCCACCCCTGCTTCCGATCAACCAACAACGAAATTGTCACCAAGCCAAGCAATCAATTTCCTCCCTCTCTCTCTCTCTCTCCCTCGTTTCACTCTCTCTCCACCCACAAGGCCCCGTTGCTCGACCTCACCGTGCTCCGCCGTCCGACGAGGCCACCCACACCGTCGACCGCCAGCCCGAGCTCCCCAGCGAGCTAATCTCTCCCCGCTTCGCCTTCCGCTGTCGCCGCCGTCCAGTGTCACCGACGATGCCCGAGCAGCTCCGACTGCCCCGACTGCACGCCGCCCCCGAACTGTCGAAACCCCGCCCAGAACCGCCGTCCACCGCCAGTTCCCCGCTCCTCCGACTCGCTGAGCCACCGCCCGCCACCCCGAGCTCGCCACGAAGCTCCTCCACCTCCCATGACCTCGTCGCATGTCACCACCCACTCCCCGCCGTCGCCTACCGCCACCCTGAGCCACCGCCTCCGCCCGTCGCCGACTCGAGATCCCCCGCCCGCTCCTTCGCTGCAACGACGAAGGGTGCGATGGCAGTATCGTAATTACGTGAATATTTCGTATTTCGTATTTTTAAATAATTATTAAATATGGTTTAATGGTTTTAAACCCATAACTTGAAATCTAGGACCCAGAAAAATGTGAAACCACCTCTAGAAAATCAGAAATGACATTCTGGACCCAATGGCACTAGTTTCGTCTCAATCGGACGCTTAGATTTTCCAAAATTAATTTTAAGCCTAAAAGTTAAATAGGTTATTTTCATTCAAAAATCCGTAACTTGATATTTTCACATACACTAGTAGGTGAGAAAAATATATGTTAAAGTACTCTCCGAGACGGCCAGTTTGACAGTTCATTCGCAACTTTCCGATGCAGATTGCATCCATGAGAAATTATTGAATAATTACGTACTTAATTAAAAATTAGTTTTTAAATTGATTTTAAGCTTTTAAAAATTATAAAAATTAGTATAAACTTCAGAAAAATATTTCCTCCTACGATAAAATTATTTTCCTTATATCTAGGCTATAGAAAAATTTAGAACACTTTTTGACAACATTTCAATCGATTATAAAAGTTGAAACGATAAGATTAAATAGGTAGAAAATAGGGTAATCTGTAACTAATGTTTTCTTGTATTTGCAGGTACCCATTTTCTTACACCAGCATCTTTAAAAGCTCTAGCTCCAACCTCGTCTTGCCACGACGATCACAAATAGTGTAAGTCACTCTAATTCTAACTTTAGAAATTTAGCATGTGTACTCGTATGAACTTAGGATCTCATATATATTCTCAGAACAACTATTGACCTGAGGGAGCCCTAGATCTAGTCCCAACTCACTACGACGATCTTGATTATGTAAGTCACTTTAATTCTAACTTTAGAAATTAAGCCAGTGTACTTGTATGAACTTAGGACCTCATATATATTCTCAGAATAGTTATTGACTTGAACCAAATGATTAGAGACCTAATTAACTAGAGAACTAAACAATAGTGGAACGACTAAAGGACTAAATTGAGATAGTGCACTTTTATGGAATTAAATATAATAGTTGTTGGACTTCAAAGCATTGCTCAGGACTGATATTCTCTGTTGAGGCTTCTGCCTTGACTTTTCAATAAGTAAATACCACACATATATGTATTTGTTGTACTCATTGATGGATGTATTGTTGTACACATTGTTGGATGTATGAAATGATGGGCCTATGAGGCCATACGGATACGGATACAGATATGGATAAGGACACAGATACAGATACGGTTATAAATGTGAAATGTGATACAACACGGGTTATGGGGTAGTCTTGAGCTACGAAGTGTGCGGGAGTGACCGGGTCTACCCTTATTAGTTAAGCTGTACCATCACCCTGCAAGGTATGGTAGGTAGATATTCCACGAGTTGCTCCGTGGGATGGGTGCACTTCTGGTTGCATATCGTGCACTCGAGCTAAGACTGTTGCACTAGCATGATTGATACCAGGGCCCATGAGGCCATATTGATACAAACACTGGTATGAACATTAGGACTATGATAATACACGGGATACGGGGTAGTCTTGAGCTACGCAGTGTGCGGGCGCGACCGGGTCCACCCTTATTAGTTAAGCTGTACCATCACCCTGCAGGAATGGTAGGTAGATATTCCACGAGTTGCTCCGTGGAATGGGTGCACTTCTGGTTGCATATCGTACACTCGAGCCAAGGCTGATGCACTAATTTGATTGTTGTATTGTACTCATGGTTGTTTGTATTGTCGTAACACACTATTGGGCCTTCGGGCATTTACGGAGCACATTTACTGAGAACAACTATTGGGCCTTCGGGCATTTACAGAGCACACTTACGGAGCACACTATTGGGTCCTTGCGGCATTTAAGACTGATGCACTAGTTTGATTGATGTTGCACTAATTGATTGATACCATTGTTTCAGACACCACTACTACTATTCTACGGACTAAGTCGAGACTACTCAGATTGGTTTAATAATGGGCGGTCTTGAATTACGACTGAATCAGTGTCTAGAAAAGAAATGGGAAGGGGGTTGGTCAACCAAGGGACTTGTTCCTGCGGTCTTTGAAGTGACCTGTGCCTTCAAGCCCTGACTGACTGGCTGATTTGGAAGTTAAGTTAGACTTCTTATTATTATGCCATCCTACACTATTAGATAGTCAAGCGACGCTCATCTTTTCTTAAGTATTACTGAGTCTATCTATTGTCATCCCATTACATATTGGTCAAAACATTGTTAACCGGGTTGTCTTACTATTGACATTCCATTGGTCAAAATATTATTGCTACCCTATGCCAGGTCACAGTTATTACTCTTACACTTATACAGTCACCTTTACGTACAGCCACCAGTACCTTACTTGTCGCTCTTACATACCTGTCTGTCCTTACCTTACTTTTTGCACCAGTATGACCATCTTTTGTTTACTATAGCTTGTTCCATACTTTTGCACTACTTTGTTTCTATTGCTAGAATTGTTGTGACTTACCTACAAGGTTGTAAAGAACGCTAGGCACTAGGCGTTCGGATTGCTAGCGCCTAGCGCCTAGAGCATTAATCGGGGATTAATCGGGGATTAATCGGCCTAGGCGGATTTGTAGTTTTTAATTATTTTAATTATTTTTATATAATATATGTATGTTTATATATAAATATATATATATTATTTAAAATACATCAAATATTTAATACATACTAAATCAAATCCAGTTTACCTACTTTAGAGTATTTGTGTGTAACAAAATAAAATTTAAAAGATACTCTTGTGCAATTAAGCCATTTACCAAAAATGCTCAGAAACCGCCCAGAAACCGCCCAGAAACCGCCCAGGAATCGCCCAGGAACCGCCTAGGAACCGCCCAGAGCGCCCAGACACCGCCCAGAATGCTTAGGCGGCCGATTAATCCCAAAAACGTCCAGATTGACCGCCCAGGCCATAATCGGGGCGTTTACTGGCCGCCTAGCGCCTAGGCGCCGCCTAGGCGGCCGCCCAGGCCGATTTTTAGAACACTGCTTACCTACGGTTTCATCTCTGTGGCACCGCAGACGACGTACATATAGAGGCAAATGCTCTAGAGTTAATAGCGCCAGAATTTGACCATGAGTCTGCAGCTTTCAGAGTTGTTTCTTGTTGTATTTACTTTCCTTCATGTACAATTGTTGGACCATTTTGTACAATATGGATGTAATAATTGGACACTATTTGGGTATTTTTGTACATCTCTGCATCGTGGCTATTTTGTTTTCAATGGTTAACTGCAGGACCTGCGCAAATACCAAAAAGTAACGGGCCCGGGAATCGGGTCGTTACAGCTTTGGTAGCCCATGCAGGTCCGCGCTACCTACCTCGTGAACAATATAGCAAGATCAGGGTGTACAGTATAAAATACTCAAATAGAACTCTCGAGTACAGGATGTCTCGAGTGTTCACCCGCATTGGATATACGGGTGAAGCGTCCTTATTATCATCTTCATTAGGACTTCCTTGATTCCCATCACTCTTCCTTTAACTTGATGACCTTTCGATTGACCTTGAAAACTCGCTACGTCTATTTTAAGGAGGGTAGCTTGACAACGGAAGTAAATTGAAGGACACTCAGAAGTATTGGAGGATGATGCTAAAGGATTTGAGACGAGCCAAACCCGATGTACAAGTGTAGGTTGTTACGTATTCTTGAGATCGTATTTCCATTCTAACTCCTACCTACGTCTTGTGCCCGATTTCCCATGAGATGTATCTTTTTCCACCTACCATCTCCCCCTCTTTAATTCGTTTGTCCGCTTCCCACCTCGAGCCCCGTTCCCGCCTAACACCGACGACTCTCGGTGCCCCCCTTTTCTTTTTTTAACCCCTCCTCTCCTTCCTCCCCAAGCCACCCCATGATTCCCTTTTCACTCAGACATCGCCCCCTCCTTCTCCCGGCCTCTTCCCCAAGCGAACTCGACCCACCTCACCCGAAGCTCCGCCAGCTTCCACTCCACCCCACATCAGAAGCCCCCGCCATGGATCGGCAGCCAACCGAAGCCCCTGACATAGATCGCCAACCAATTGCAGCCCTCGCCGCAGTGGACCCGCAGCCGCCAATAGCCGCCGACGACCTTGGAGATTGTTGGCCTTGGCGAAGACCCTCGCCGCCACCATCGCTATCGCTGCGTGGCTGAGATCTTGGGAAGCCATGATCCTTGGGCTTCTCTTGAGCTCTCTGCCCTGGGTCTCACCCAGGTTGAGATCCCGTTTAGGCTTCCTGTTGCGTCTACTCCTTTTGGTTTACGGAAAAGTGTGTTTTTGGTTGTTTATTTGTTGGGTAATGTTGGGTGTTGCGAATGTCAAGTATTGGTCTACGGAAGGAGTGATGGTGATGCTTATTGGCATGATATTGGCCTTGGGTGTTGAAGTTGGATGTAGGCCTTGTGCTTGGCTCTGTATGAGAGTTTGGATCTTGCCTTATTGTGGGATAGTATGGAGATTGACGGAAGAAATACTAGCAGTGAGTACTGATTTTGGGTGTTGGCCCTGTACTTACCTTTGGATGTTAATCTGGACGATAGCATGTGGTTGGGCGTTATGGAGATTGATGTTATTGGTACCCGTGGATTAATCGAACGACATCTGTGACTAGAACCAGTTGGTCACCAGTAGCACGAATAAACTTTATGATCTTCCGATTTATGTGGTTTAAATAGCTTGCTACTGGCTTATCACCTCAGGTTCCAAGTTCGAACAGATGTTGTCATCCTAATAGCCCTCATTTTCATGTGATGTTATCATCTCATGTTAACTTTCGACTACTTGAGAAGTCAGAATAACTATTGTAATGATACTAGTCTCAGGAATAGTTACGGAAGCTATAGTGATGTCAATAGTATGTATTCATATGTAACATCTCTTGCTTTCTAGATGCTGTGATATCACGTTATATTTCATGTTATTTACAACCTATTTTACTAGATTACTATCTTTTCTATCATTTATTTGCTTGAGCTTCTTCATAACAAAGATTATTTGTTTAAGAAATTCCGAGGACGGAATTATTATAAGGAGGATAGGATGTAACGGCCTGTTTTCATCAAGACAAACTATTTACGAATTTGACCAAAATTTTCAATTTTTAAACTATATTATAATGGTTTGTCATGAGTTTTACTGATTTCAAAAATTTCTTATAAAAATATTTTGAAGTACCAGACTAGTTATGGAGTATTTTAGTAAGATCGGATTTCATCACATACTCAAAACATTTCTGATAAAATTCATTTTCAGTTTTTAACCGTTTTGACTTAATGAATTTGTTTTCTATACAAATATCATCAAAACGATTTCAAACTTTTACAGTAACATTCAATGATCATTTAGGGCCTCCCACATTAATTTCGTAATTTTCTGAAGTCAAATCAATAGAGAACCCGCAAACCCGCTTCCTAAACGTTTTGGCCAAAAACTAGTATTTCTGTAGCTCAAACCCTGTAACGGACCTCGTATTCGCGATCCTCGCGACGATACGAACCCGTGGGTATGTTTTCGTAATTTTTCGGACACGTTTGATACTAGGGGCAAAATCGTAATTTTCAATATTGTCGATTTACTAATTACACTTTGTAAGTTAATTAATTACCATCTCCTAATTACCTTTATCCCTAATTAACCTATCCTAAGGGTTGTTAAGACAAGGAAAACGTTTTCACGTTTTCCATTCTAATACGTCTCCCCTAACCCTTAGTCAAAACTACCACCAACCCTATTAATTACCCCTAATTAATATCATTGACCCAAATTAATTTTAAATCAATACTTAACCCTATTTAAACGCTCACCCGTAGCCTTCTTCTTCACAATCATCCCCAGGCCAACCCTAAACTCATGCAACCCCTACACAGCACACACTCTTTCTAACCCAACACCATCTCTCTTCAGTTTGCAAAGCCAACCCAACTCCAATTTTCTCCTATGCAGAGGAAACTCAAATCCCCCACCCCTGCTTCCGATCAACCAACAACGAAATTGTCACCAAGCCAAGCAATCAATTTCCTCCCTCTCTCTCTCTCTCTCCCTCGTTTCACTCTCTCTCCACCCACAAGGCCCCGTCGCTCGACCTCACCGTGCTCCGCCGTCCGACGAGGCCACCCACACCGTCGACCGCCAGCCCGAGCTCCCCAGCGAGCTAATCTCTCCCCGCTTCGCCATCCGCTGTCGCCGCCGTCCAGTGTCACCGACGATGCCCGAGCAGCTCCGACTGCCCCGACTGCACGCCGCCCCCGAACTGTCGAAACCCCGCCCAGAACCGCCGTCCACCGCCAGTTCCCCGCTCCTCCGACTTGCTGAGCCACCGCCCGCCACCCCGAGCTCGCCACGAAGCTCCTCCACCTCCCATGACCTCGTCGCATGTCACCGCCCACTCCCCGCCGTCGCCTACCGCCACCTGAGCCACCGCCTCCGCCCGTCGCCGACTCGAGATCCCCCGCCCGCTCCTTCGCTGCAACGACGAAGGGTGCGATGGCAGTATCGTAATTACGTGAATATTTCGTATTTCGTATTTTTAAATAATTATTAAATATGGTTTAATGGTTTTAAACCCATAACTTGAAATCTAGGACCCAGAAAAATGTGAAACCGCCTCTAGAAAATCAGAAATGACATTCTGGACCCAATGGCACTAGTTTCGTCTCAATCGGACGCTTAGATTTTCCAAAATTAATTTTTAAGCCTAAAAGTTAAATAGGTTATTTTCATTCAAAAATCCGTAACTTGATATTTTCACATACACTAGTAGGTGAGAACAAATATATGTTAAAGTACTCTCCGAGACGGCCAGTTTGACGGTTCATTCGCAACTTTCCGATGAAGATTGCATCCATGAGAAATTATTGAATAATTACGTACTTAATTAAAAATTAGTTTTTAAATTGATTTTAAGCTTTTAAAAATTATAAAAATTAGTATAAACTTCAGAAAAATATTTCCTCCTACGATAAAATTATTTTCCTTATATCTAGGCAATAGAAAAATTTAGAACACTTTTTGACAACATTTCAATCGATTATAAAAGTCGAAACGATAAGATTAAATAGGTAGAAAATAGGGTAAAGGTACCCATTTTCTTACACCAGCATCTTTAAAAGCTCTAGCTCCAACCTCGTCTTGCCACGACGATCACAAATAGTGTAAGTCACTCTAATTCTAACTTTAGAAATTTAGCATGTGTACTCGTATGAACTTAGGATCTCATATATATTCTCATAACAACTATTGACCTGAGGGAGCCCTAGATCTAGTCCCAACTCACTACGACGATCTTGATTATGTAAGTCGCTTTAATTCTAACTTTAGAAATTAAGCCAGTGTACTTGTATGAACTTAGGACCTCATATATATTCTCAGAATAGTTATTGACTTGAACCAAATGATTAGAGACCTAATTAACTAGAGAACTAAACAATAGTGGAACGACTAAAGGACTAAATTGAGATAGTGCACTTTTATGGAATTAAATATAATAGTTGTTGGACTTCAAAGCATTGCTCAGGACTGATATTCTCTGTTGAGGCTTCTGCCTTGACTTTTCAATAAGTAAATACCACACATATATGTATTTGTTGTACTCATTGATGGATGTATTGTTGTACACATTGTTGGATGTATGAAATGATGGGCCTATGAGGCCATACGGATACGGATACAGATATGGATAAGGACACAGATACAGATACGGTTATAAATGTGAAATGTGATACAACACGGGTTATGGGGTAGTCTTGAGCTACGAAGTGTGCGGGATGTGACCGGGTCCACCCTTATTAGTTAAGCTGTACCATCACCCTGCAAGGTATGGTAGGTAGATATTCCACGAGTTGCTCCGTGGGATGGGTGCACTTCTGGTTGCATATCGTGCACTCGAGCTAAGACTGTTGCACTAGCATGATTGATACCAGGACCCATGAGGCCATATTGATACAAACACTGGTATGAACATTAGGACTATGATAATACACGGGATACGGGGTAGTCTTGAGCTACGCAGTGTGCGGGCGCGACCGGGTCCACCCTTATTAGTTAAGCTGTACCATCACCCTGCAGGAATGGTAGGTAGATATTCCACGAGTTGCTCCGTGGAATGGGTGCACTTCTGGTTGCATATCGTACACTCGAGCCAAGGCTGATGCACTAATTTGATTGTTGTATTGTACTCATGGTTGTTTGTATTGTCGTAACACACTATTGGGCCTTCGGGCATTTACGGAGCACATTTACTGAGAACACTATTGGGCCTTCGGGCATTTACGGAGCACACTTACGGAGCACACTATTGGGTCCTTGCGGCATTTAAGACTGATGCACTAGTTTGATTGATGTTGCACTAATTGATTGATACCATTGTTTCAGACACCACTACTACTATTCTACGGACTAAGTCGAGACTACTCAGAATGGTTTAATAATAGGCGGTCTTGAATTACGACTGAATCAGTGTCTAGAAAAGAAATGGGAAGGGGGTTGATCAACCAAGGGACTTGTTCCTGCGGTCTTTGAAGTGACATGTGCCTTCAAGCCCTGACTGACTGGCTGATTTGGAAGTTAAGTTAGACTTCTTATTATTAGGCCATCCTACACTATTAGATAGTCAAGCGACGCTCATCTTTTCTTAAGTATTACTGAGTCTATCTATTGTCATCCCATTACATATTGGTCAAAACATTGTTAACCGGGTTGTCTTACTATTGACATTCCATTGGTCAAAATATTATTGCTACCCTATGCCAGGTCACAGTTATTACTCTTACACTTATACAGTCACCTTTACGTACAGCCACCAGTACCTTACTTGTCGCTCTTACATACCTGTCTGTCCTTACCTTACTTTTTGCACCAGTATGACCATCTTTTGTTTACTATAGCTTGTTCCATACTTTTGCACTATCCAATTATACCCTCCCACTATTTTAAAATTATTTAAGCCATAACATAATTAAAAATTTAGTGGGACATGAATCCAACAACCCAGTGGGACATGAATCTAACAACCCTGAGTCGCCCGACCTTGAGTGTAGCTCAACAAGTCGTTTGACTCTGTTGTCGGTAGACGAACTCTTTGTCAATCATATCGTATATGACTCCCTATCTGATTTTTACCCCTAGTCATTTGTGATCATGAGTGTGTTCATCCAAATCATTATAACTAGTCTAGTCAGACCTTTGTTTTCGCGTCTAGCTTGACTTATGCCGGTGCTCGGTGTATTCACAACACGACGGTTTTGGTTCACGTCTAGACTACATCATTGCCTTAACTTACCCCGGTGCTCGGTGTATTCACGACGCGACAGTTTGGGTTAAGACACATGTATGAAGAAATTGGTTTCTGTAAGGTTGTCATGTCACAGCTTGAGTGTAGATTAACAACTGTAACACGGATCCTACAGATCCCAACGTCTAAAACAAAGAGGGATACAAATTATCTTGTAAAAGATTTATTAACATATTTGACTAGATGTAGTTGACGGCGTTGCATAATAATAATTCGCATCCTTGCTATCCAGCGGACACGGCCAGAGAATTGACTAAGCCAGGACCACTTAACCTCTAGTCGAGCTAGGGTGATCCAGCAAACTTAGCCAAGCACATTGGCCGGTATCATTGTCCATTGAAGGTTGCTTATCATTTATATGTGTACTATCAACTAATGGATTTTATTAATACTAGTTAATCCTTATCAACTAGTGGATGCTTAAAATTCAGAATTTTATGGATTTGTTCAATGATTTTTATTAGGTCCTTATCATCTATAAGGATTTGAGTCAATATGCCGCTACCCTAATCGTCTATTAGGCATTAAAAAATTTTTAAAAGATAGCAGAAAAGATCTAAAAATTATCTTATAATGATTAGAAGATTTTTAATGGCTAACTTAACAAGGTATTTTTTATTATCAAATAAGCAAGAAAATTAAACCATTAAATTTCTTAAGATCATCACATGAATTAAAAGTTTTAATTATCACATAATTAACAAGCAAATCATATTCGTTGCAGCATTAGAACAAAGTAGACATGGCTCCGATACCAATGTTGGGATTTTCAAGGTCCCGTAGGGCATATATTCTAGCACGTCCTAAGTCGGACGAACAAAAATATAAAAGAAGCAGCGGAAAAATATTATTAAACTCTTTTAAAAAAAGCTATCCTAAGGAAATATGCTCCCTAGCCAGGATTATCTACTGAATCGGTTTAGGTCTAACCAACCCGAGAAAGGTCTAATTACTGCAAAATATGAAAGGCATAATAAAAAGGACTCACCCGGAATCTTGCCTTGGTACAGGCAAGATGTACCGCACCGTCTTCTCGCACCACGCCTCGAGCTGAGCCACTTTCCGAACCGCACCACGCCTCCGAGCCGATCACTTGCTAAAGAAAGTTTCACTTGAGCATACCCACACCAGAGATTTCTGGAACATCCAAACCTCCTCGTAGTCTTGCTAGGACCCGACTAGAGGATAGAAAGAGCTATAGAAGAAGAATAATTTAAGTCTTGATCGAGTGTGCTCAAAAAATTAGGAGCTTCTCAATTAGAGACTTGGTGCAAGCATCAATGAAGAGGGGGCACCCCTATTTATATAGGAGACCGGCCCCTCCTCATTTGCTACGAGCAATGTGGGACAAAAATAAGTGAAGAGCGATTTAATTGAGTTAGAGAGCCATTCTCAAAGGCCTAACTTCAACCAATTAAATCTCCATCACCATTGAGCTCTAGAGATGATACAAGTTATCATTTCGAAGGGCTAGGAATGGTGAACGCGTAGGAACAAACCGTGACGAAATCCAACTTTGTTTGACCCTTCAAACAATTGCTCAAAGTTGAGCAAAAGTCACACATTTCGTAGCCGTCATGGGTTTCAAAAACCCTAGCCAAAACAACTTAAGTTGCGGGCGCGCCCGCTAAGCTAGCGGGCATGCTCGCCAAGGGCAATGGGTGCGCCATCATTGGGTGCAACAGTGCAGGCGCCCAGCCCATTGTACCCAGCGGGCTGCACCCGTTGAACACAGTGGGCCATGCCCGTTTTTGCTGCGGGTGGACCCGCTTGTCCAAGTCGGTCTAACCCACCTTTGCCTTGTACTGTTTTTGCGTTTCTGGGCTCGTTAGAGCTTCGATTCCAACGTGGTTTGTTCCTGTGGATTCCTCAAAAGTCCTCTTCAATCCTAAATGCTTTAATCTCACAACTAACTTGTGAACTTAATAATTCTATTGCATCAAATGCATTCCTCTTTACGATCTTCCTATTACTAAGATGTGAATACTACTCGGTATGAGACCCTACAGCCTGACCCTACTACAGGTTGGGACTCGAAGTCCCTAGATGACAGTAACCACGAGCAGCAGGTGTCGTCCATATTTCAGAATCATACTTACGTGATTGACTTGTCGGTAAAAGTGCCGTCGGAATTACACTGACTGTGTCCGTGATGAATTCCGCAGTTTTAGTCCCTTCGTCTTATCTATGTCACTTGTCCAGCCTAGGGTATGGAACTCTGTCAACCCCATTAGCTAGCAGTGGTTAGTATTCATCGGTCTCTGGTACATTCATGTTGTACATCCTACAACATACCTTGGCCAAGGTTTTACCGAGAGCCGTACTGACCTGCGACACTAACTTCCCATTAACGGAAGAGACGAATCCTCTCTTGATCACTACTTAGCTCTTACGCTTCAAAAGTCACCCAGCCTAAGATCTTTCAGCAGGCCTTGCCTCGAAGCTAGATCATAGACCTAAGTGACACTGTTCACGCACAGCTTCGTACAATGATCTCAAGTCATAAGGACCAACTTGACTATCATCACTAGAGTTATTAATGACAGTTAGTTAATGTTTAACCATTTGATAACTCTATATTTGGGTCGTTCAGTGGACTCATTCTCTAATGAGCACCTGTGTTTTGTCTCCGACTTCATCAAATCGCATGATTATGAGACCAACAAGACAAAGACACGATGGTCTGTCTGATGTGCTGATATCCTATCTCAACGCATCTATGACCACGAATGCTTTTAAGACTCAAGCTCCTATCGGTCAGACATTTCTCATAATCACGATCTCTATCTCAAAACATGTATGACCTAACTTGAAGTTTAAGGAAATTATCTAAGCAATATATAAAATAGAAAATTACTCAGACAATTTGTACCAAAAAGCATACTTTCATTTATGAACAAGATGTTTACAAAGATAAATAGCCTCGATGGCATACATCTCTCTACAGGGCTTGCCCTATCTTTTTGGTTCCTATGATGCATGGGATTATCGGTGAGCCATGATCCTTGTATTTAGTAGAATTGTTGTATTGCACAATAGCACTAACTTGTTGTGTTAGGAAGGCATTTTTCTTAACACTAACATTCCTTTTAACAGTGCACAAATCTTTTAAAAATTTAGCATATGCAGGAATTTGATTAATTGCATCAAGAAGAGGAATATTAATTTGACATTTTTGAAATATTTCGCAGATTTCGGATTGAAACTTATCTTTTCGTGGAGGTTGAAGCCTTTGATGGAATGGTGCGGGAGGAATGTACGGCTCGGGCTCTTCAATGACGATCTCTTCGGACCGGTTGCCTTTGTCCGATCTTTCCTCTTGCACCTCTTCTTTGGGGTGGCTTCATTCTCTATTACTATCTCCGCTTCGACTTTCGATGGCTCCAGTTTCTCAATTTCTCGACCACTCCTCAACATTGTCACTTCTTGACAAGATTTAACGTTGGATCCTCCTGATGACGAATTCATGTTGGGGTTGGGGAGTGGTTATGCCAGAAGCTTGCCCTTCTCGAAGATGGTGGTGTGGTGGTGCATGGGTCGGAGGGAAACTGGCGGGAGGAGGACGGCGGTGCGGCATCTGCAGGTGGCACCGGAGGCGACGGCGTCGGGGTGCGTCGGGGGCGGAAGGAGGTGGCACGGGCTGCTGTTTGGGGTCGTGTCGGAGGGAGTTAGTGGTGGCGGTGAGTGATAGGAGGCGGAAGGAAAGGATTTTGCAGTGCTGAGGGTGGTCGGAGGGCTTAGGTGGAGGCTACAGTTACGGGAGGAAACCAGCGGCGCAGCTCGGGCGTTCGGGGCACTGGCGACGGGGAGGTGGTTCGGGTTGCGGTGGTGCAGGGGTTGTAATGTCCCTGGTTATGAGAAAAACACTAGAAGGGGGGTTGAATAATGTTTATATAATTTAAAAAGATAGTTTCACCAAATTAAAATCCTAACCAACAAATAGTGCGGAATAGAAGTAAACCCAAAATGAAACAAATGCAAACGCAAGGATGTTTCAAGGGTTCGGATTGCCCAAGTCACTTCCCAACTTGTTCCCGGTAATCCTACATCCATTCCACCTGGTTAACAACCGGATACTCAAGTTAGAACCCTAACTTGAGGTTTCCTTAAAACCCATTTGTAGCAACCCTACAAGTGAAATCGAAATACAATCGATTGACCTTGACACCTACAACTTGGGACCAAGCAAACCACTCTCATAAACCGAGAGTAAATCAAATAACTAAAGTTATGAAATATGAAATTAAACAACACTTATAATCACCTATGCCTTGAAGTAGAACTTGAAGGAGAAGTGTGTTGTGTGTTGAAAGACTCTCTTGGAAAAGAGGAAAGCCCTTTCTCTTGATTGCACCAAATGCCTAGAATATTTCTCTTTGGTTCTAGGTGTAAAGATCGTCTTACCCTTGCAATACTAACAACACACACTATAAGGGGGATGAATAGTGTAATGCAATAAAATTGTCCAATTAAAATTAAACTTGCAAATGCGGAATAATAAATGCAAAAGGAAATAATTGACACAATCAATCCAAACACAAACACAAGATTTTACCCTGGTTTTCCAAACTTGGGTACATCCAGCCACACCAATATTCAATATAATCCCACAAAGAGAAGTGAATACAAATCTCACAAGGAGAAACCCCACCAAGAGGATTTTGCCCTACACAAGGACCCAACCAACCCTACACGAGGGTCAAAACTCCCACCTAGAGAATTACTAACTCCCACTCAGAGAATTAGGGTTAGCCCTACACTAGGACACCAAACTCCCACTAAGAGAGTTATTCCCACAAAGAGAATTGTTCCCACAAAGAGAATATCATAATCCCACAAAGAGATAAACTCTCACAAAGAGAGAAAGACTAATTCCCACAAAGAGAATTAGTGTTACAAGAATCACCAAGTAAAATAAATGCTCTTACCTATGCCTTGAGATACTTACTCATAGATGAATGCAAGGCATGGAAGAGGATCTCCAAGTGTTGAGATTGGCTAGAAAGCACTTGGATGATTTTCCTTGAGCTGGACTTCAATGCATGAAGAGAAAT
>CM061133.1:219906225-220005876 GCA_030789695.1 Scilla litardierei
TATCATTTACACACTATTTTCCTGTATCCTATAAGGGTATTATTACATCTGTCTTTCCCTTACTTAAACATTCTCAATTATATCTCCGTTCCACCTAACCAAGCTATCTCTTTATTCTCACCTTATCTGAACCCATTCATCCATCTTGTTTCGTTACGCTTTTTGATTTCGGTCCCCTTACCATTGCTTAGTCATCCTTCTAGTACTTGACGTAGCCTATATCAACCTTAGTTTATTAGTGGGCCCATTAAGATTATTGTGATGTTGTCGTGGAGCATGTATATAGGTAGAGTGTGTGGACCTATGTGTGTATGACCCTGCGTACCGCTCATGTATGAGTGTGCTACCCTTAGTTTATTAATGATTGTCTCTTGTGTTATATGCATACTCAATGTGATTCATGATATATATATGGAGTTGTATGAATGATAGTACATACATACATACATACATACATACATAGATATATATAGCTATACCACTTTAAGGATCTCTGTGTATATTAGAATAGTGTTGGGGTATCTACTAGCGATGTATGTAGTTTGTAGATACTTGTAAATGCTTGAATAATATACTAGTAAGTCACGTGCATGTTAAGTGTGATGATAATAGGTATACTTATAGTTAAGTGTGCATGCCTATTATATGATCTCTATGTTAGTACGTATGAGCGTGTGCTCGTATGTAGATATGTATGTGCTAGACGTAGGTAGATATGTACTTACTGTATGAATGTGTGTGATATACGTCCGGTAATAGGGTTATAATTTTGGTTAGTATTGCTTGCCTTTACGGGATGTTGTGTGTGTACGTGTATGCTATGAGGTATACACGATTATTGTATGTCGTAACTATGGATGGATATGTATACGTAATAGTATACCGATTATATGTAAATTACTATGGTGTGAATATAATATATATATGTGTAGTAAAATGTATGTGACTATGTAATGTATGCATGTATAAGATGGTGTATTATGATTGTATACTGGTAATGATATTTGCCATATTATTATAGTGTGTAAAATGAATGCATTATGGGATGTTACTTGACTAAATATAAAGTGTGATTGATATTATTGTGTGTATATGATTACGTTGGTATATATATAAGAGTGGTGTGTTGGTATTGGTATAAATATCGTGTTATGTATATAAAGTATTCTGGTTCTTGTATGGGTCTTTGAGCCTCACTCATGCTTGAGTGGGTATACTCTATATATATTGTTATATTTGTTTGTGGTTTGCGAATAATGCTATGAACATAGTGATGGATGATGTGTGTATAGTGATAGGTTTGGTTGTGCCTGATTACGTTACGCACATGGTTGTAGATGACTAGACCATTATATAGTTATAGGTGTTGGTCTTGTAGTATAGTTATTTACTAAGGTTTTACATGTTTGAATGTATGTATGCTAGCTAAACTAGGTGTGTAGATGTAATAAGTAAATAGTGGTATGGGTGGCATGTATGAGTGGTATATTAGCGTGTGTAGGCGTGCACCATGCACGGGTAAGTATGTGCTTAGTTATAGGTATTTGTGACTATGGTATGTGTGGTGTGTCTTGAATATAGTTATAGGATTGTATGTGATGTGAATATATGGTGCAATATCTGCGTGCATTTGAATAACTATATATTTGTGAATTTATAGTAGTGATGAATGTATATTAGATATAGCAAACCTGATTTAATATTGTATAGTGTGATTACTTGTGTTAATATGTTTAGTGTTGGATGTACACTAGGAGATATAGAGAGTAGTATATCCATGTTTGTTTGTACATAGGTAGTTATCTATACGTGAAGTGCTACGATTGTATTTGCTGATGTGAACTATTTTTATGTAAGTATCTATACCATGGTTATGTGATAAGTGAGTAATGGTTATATAAGGATGTACGTGACTATATGAATGTTTGAAGTACGTGTATGAATTTGACTGTCTATGATATGTATAAGTATAGAATGTGCATATATATATATATACACACACATGTTTGTAGTATTAATGTTTGACTACCAAGTGCATATATAAGCACTTGTAGTGACTACCAAGTGCATATTTATATTTATAGTGTGTTATGATTGGGGTAGTTACAAGGATGGCTAGATATACATTTTTAAGTTAGAAAGTCCGAGGACTGACTTTATTCTAAGGTGGGTAGGATGTCACGATCGCTTTTCGATCGTACGTTTTTCATGCGCGTACTTTCCTTTCGTACGTGTATTTTTAGTTGCCTCTTCTTGTATCCCAAACGTGCGATGTGTTATGTTGTTGTGAC
This sequence comes from Scilla litardierei, assembly GCA_030789695.1. Lineage (NCBI taxonomy): Eukaryota > Viridiplantae > Streptophyta > Magnoliopsida > Asparagales > Asparagaceae > Scilla > Scilla litardierei. Next base: position 219,908,517 of record CM061133.1, read on the forward strand.
CCTCTGAGAGAGTACTTATTTGTGGGATTTTTTGTGAACGTTATTTCACGGCTCATTCTCCCATAAAACAACTTTGTTTGGAGAGGTGTCGTAACTTTAGACTTCGTCGTTTGATCTGTTTATTCTTAGTTCCTTTTTCCGTTGACCTAGCACGTGATCGATCATCTTAGTCTCGATCCTCCCATCGACACGGTCGTCTCGATATTTTTCTTGTATTTATCGGACATCGTTAGACTCTCCTTTCACACTAATCACTTTCAACTTGTAATTAGCCTAACTAATCTCCAATTCTAATCTTAATTAATAATTAAATCAATCCCTAGTCAACATACGTATCACATGTTGATTTATTTTCCTAGCTATCTTCACCCAAATTCTACCCTCTCCCTCTCACATACTCTCTCTCCAATCACTTCTAATCACACCCCTTTTCTAACCTATTTAGCAAAACTTAAACCTAGGGTTATTCTTCACACAAGAGATCGCATGACAGTCGCACACCTATGAACTCACGGCAACCCAACACAAAACCGCATCCCCTTCCCATATGAACTCCGGCCACCTTGCTCCGGCCTCCACCTCCGGAAATTCTCCACAAAACCGCACACAACTGTCCTCTCTCCCCTCAAACCTGGCCGGAACTCCCCTCTCCTCCTAGGACTGTCAAACGCCAGACCCCCACCTTCAGCGAGCCGCTGGCCACCCTCGGCGACACCCACTTGCCGGTGCAACTCCCTTTGAACCCCGTAACTTCCAGATCCGGCCGCCTCCTCCATCTCCTCCCCTAAACCACACCCTCTCCTTTTGGACTGCTGATCTTTGCCACCCAAGACTCATGGCCAGCCCATCTGTACCTTGCTCCCCGTGGCCACCAGCAGGCCGCCGGTGCACCACCTTCACCCAGCCACTCCGGCCTCCCCAGGCTGTGCACCGCCTGTCCTACTTCCGCCTAGTCCACATCCCCTTGCACAGCTGCACCCTCGTGCATGCAACGACAGGCCACATCTCCCCTACCCGCGGCAACTAGCTACCGTAAAGCCCAGATCTGCCGCAAAAAGCCCCTTTTCCTCTTGGTCAGCCCTAGGCCACGCCGTTTCCACGTGCAACTCGACAGCAGGCCAAGATCCTCTTGATCGCTGCCCCTGTCGTTCATCCACCTCCTGCGGCCATCTCTGTGCCGTGCTTCTTCCCTTAGTGGTCGCCGTCGTCGTTACAAGCTGTAAACGTCGCCGTACCTAGCTCGTTGCCGGAGTCCAGCCCTTGACATCGCTACCCAACGTCAGTCTAGCTCTCACGTCATGTTAAGGTATACCTGAACTGTAGGAACCCCCACGCTTGCATGTTAATTAAGACTAAAAATTGTAACTTTAATTGCTTTGGTAACTCACTAATTGAAGATTAATAATATGGGACTGTAGGTTGGGCATTGATTGAGCACAAAGGAAATACCTGGACTCTTTGATCGTGTGACTTGTAGCACATCTCTTTCAGGCAAGTGAAACTTGCCAGTATTTGTTTAGGCCACGTTTAGGCCAATTTGTGAAATAGTGCAAAAGAGACTAGGCGGTGAAATGATAGTCACCTAGACACACATACTTGATCTAGCTTGACAATGAAGCTAGACCCGACACCCTTGCCATATCATTTCATGCACATCACATGTCATGTTTAATTTTGACAAACTGTACACATACATTAACTACTTCTTATATTATCATGTTGCATATTGCCATGTCATTCCATGCATTGAATGTCTTGTAATGAATGTGTAGCACACGCTACTATTGAAATGTAAGCTGCGGCGAGTAGGATCTTGACTCCTACATCATGTAATGAGGCTAGGTGCACCCCTATGCCAAATCAAGAAAAATTCCTGGCTCGTGTTCCAGAAGCTTGAAATGTATAAACACTTCCTGGCTCGTGTTCCAGAAGATGGGCGCCGGTCCATACACACGTGGAGGGGTAGGGTTAAGTGATACTCAGTGTAGAAGTGTGCCCGTACAACAACTTCAGCTGAAAGGAGTAAACCCTGTGCACATCATGAATTCAAGTTAATTGTGAAATCGTGAATATTGTTAGTATCTCTCGCTACGACGTGTCATGCATTGCAAGTATCATGTTCATTTTAACTGCTGCATTCATTGAAATAATATGCCATGTCATCTCATTTTAACTGCTGCATTCATTGAATTATTATGCCATGTCATCTCCTTTTAAACTGCTAAGTGCATTCTTTATACTTTACGTTTCCTTGCACAAAAGTCTCCTTTTCCCTCTTTGGAGATTTTTGCTGACATGTGCCCTTTTCTCTTTGGGTGTCACATGTCAGGTTTAGAGTCTGAGTTTGTTGCTGAGGACGATAGTTTGCTGACGTCCAGTTCGAGGACACCAGAGTTCTACCCTTAGTCTCAGCTGGTGACTTTTCTTAGATGTTGTTTACTTTCCTAGTAGCTAATGTTAGGTTGTTCGGTGCGTAGCACCATTACTTGTTTTAGTTTCGGCCATGCTTAGGGCTTCTTTTTCTGACTCTGTATTTCAATATGACTATCTTTGTATGTTTGGAATATATCTGTGGATGTTGAATGTTGGATAATTTTAATTGTCTACCTTTCTTTATTATTATTGTTGTTTCGTCGTAATGCAAAGAACCTGCTAATGGATTTAATTACTAGACACTTATCAGACTGTAGCTTCACAGCTCCAAGTCTGAGCGAACCTCTTCACGTCTTGCCTTCCATACTTAGGAAGCGGGGCGTGACACTTTCACTGCCACAAGATAGGCCACTGGAAGAGGAACTGCAAGGTGTACCTTGCAGAAAAGAAAAGGGGCATACTGATGCCTCTACCTCAGGTACAAAAAATTCTTTTTTAATAAAGCATAAAATTTCCATAAATACTTTGTTACATGGTATGAGATACTAAGACATCTGTGTATTGTATATAGGTGGCTGATAGGGAAACAGAGGATGGAAGAAGTTACATGGACAGTCGGCATCGGAGTAATCGTTGCGGCAGGGACCGTACAAGGACTTCGGTAGATATGAAGATGAAGCGAACGATATTCTTCTTATTTTTAATAAAATGTATCTATGCTTGGTTTAAAACAATGATTGTGTAACGACTCGTATTTTTTCAAAACATTTAAATTACGTATTTACCGTATTTTCATTTTTAAAAAGTATTTTTAGTGATTGATCATGAGTTTTAAGTGTTTTCAAAATTTCTTTAAAATATTTTGAAGCATTAAACTAGTTATGGTGTATTTCAGTAGTTTGAATTTCATCAAATACCTCTAAAACAATTTTGATAAAAATTCATTTTCAAGTATTACTGTTTAGGATTAATGAATTAATTTTCTATACAAACATCATCAAAACGTTTTCAAACTTCTACAGTATCATCCTATGATCATTTAGGGCTCCCCATTTAATTTCGTAATTTTCTGATATCAAATCAACCTAGAACCTGCAAACCCGCATCCTAAACGTTTTGGCCTAAAACAAACATCACCGTAGCTCAAATCCCAAAATGGATCTCGTATTCACGATCCTCGTGACGATATGAACCCGTGGCTATGTTTATGTAATTTTTCGGACATGTTTAGTCACAGGTGCAAAATCGTAAGTTCTCGTTTTTAACTAAACCCTGTTAATAAACTAATTATGTTTCTTAATTGCATTTTACCTTTATTGGTTAGCAGCCCACGAAGGAAACGTTTTCACGTTTTCGTTTCTTTCGTCAAACAGACTCTATCCCACCTAATTTGATGCATTCCCCTTGTCGAAAGACTGAGAAACGTGGATTGATTTTCCCACGTTCATTCCAATTTTTCCACACCCACATACTAACTTCATTAATTATCTCATTATAAAACACCCCCCCTCCCTTCGTTCTCAATCACCAACTCTGCTCAGCCCGCATCAAAATAACCCATCTCCTTCTCTCTGTTTCTCTCGTTCGAAACACATCTCCTACGAAAACCCAAAGCCCCATGCAAACCTCTCTAATAATCTCTTCTCCCTCACACAAAATGCTAACATAGGCTCACTTCTCTCTCTCCCCACCCCGTATTCTGTCTCTCTCCCTCGTTCGAAACGCCTCAGCCCGCTCGGAGAAACCCCCCTCTCTCTCCCTCCCTCCCTCCCTCCCTCCCTCCCTCCCTTCCTCTCCCCCCATGTGTTAAAAACGCCCCCTCCAAGAGCGCCGAACCCCACCCTCCAACTGCTGCCCTCCCCTTGTAGGAGGATATATGTCCATAAGGCGATTTATCCTAAGTATACGTCTTGTTAATAGAATATATGGTGTCCATTATCCTAAGTATGAAATCGTTTAAATATTATACTTAGATAATGTTCATGGACTTAAAGTTAGGTCCTTACATATCCAGATAAGATCTCGATTATGAGTAGTAAGTGACCGAATAGAAACTTAAGTCTTAAATAATTCGTGGTCATAGATGTGTCGAGAACTGGATATCGGCACATCGGATAGACCACTGTGTCTTTGTCTTACCTTAGGGTAATGATGATCTCATAATCATTCGACTTGGTAAAGTCGGAGACGAGACACAGGTGCTCATTGGAGAATGAGTTCACTGAACGACCAACATAGAGTTATTATATGGTTAAACTTTAACTAAACTGTCTATAATAACTCTAGGGTGATGATAGGTAAGCTGGTCCTTAAGACCTGAAGTCATTTGTACGAACCTGTGAGCAAATGGTGTCGCTTAGACCTATGATCTAGCTTCGAGGCTAGGCCTGCTGAAAGATCTTAGGTTGGGTTGCACCTGAAGCTCTCGAGGCGAGTAGATGACTAAGATGGGATTAGTCTCTTCTGTTAAAGGAAAGTTAGTGTCACAGGCTCAGTACGGTCTTTGTGTTAATCCTCGACCGGGACACGTTGTAAGATGTACAACGTGTATACACATTAAGACCGCCGTATACTGACCAATGTTGTCTAATAGGGTTGACAGTAGACCATACCCTAGGCCAACAGGGGGACACAGTCTTGACGAAGGGACTATAGCTAACAGTATTCATCACTGACACAGCCAATGTAAACCCAACGATACTTTTGTCAATGGGTCGATCACGTTATGATGATTCTGAAACAGGGACGACAACTACTGCTCATGGTGACCGTCGTCTAGGGGTTTCGAGCCCCAACCTGTAGTAAGGTCAGGCTGTAGGGTCTCACACCGAGTAACGTTCGTGTCTTAGTAATAGGAAGATTAATAAGAGAAACTCATATGATGAAATGGAATAGTTAAATGTTCACAAGCCAGTTGTGAGACTAAGTCGTAGATGCAATAGGGACATTATTGCATTTGATGCAAACAAAGATTAAATGTGTCGTAAATTCGTTACGACAATATTTGTAGGAACAAATGCATTGGAAAGGGTTACCTGGTTGACGGGATTGTCCCGGTCTAAACACAGGTTCAAACCGCGTCCAAATCGGAGCTCAAACGAGCCCAGAAACGCAAAAACAGTCAAAGGCAAAAGTGGGTTAGACCCACTAGGCTAACAGGCCCATCCGCGAAGGGTAAATGGGCGCCCGCCCGCTACTGAGCGGGCACGGCCCGCTGTCGCAGCGGGCGCGCGCCCACTGCCCAGCGGGCTGGCCGCCTGCCCTCCTTGCCTTGGACGGGCACGCCCGATAAGCCTAGCAGGCGCGTCCGCAACTTAAGTGAAAATAGGGTTTTTTGAAACCCCTAATGACGGCTACGAAAATTGATTTTTTGCCCATCTTTGGGCAATTGTTTGAGGGGTCAAACGAAGTCGAAATTCGTCGTCGTTCGTTCCTACGTGTTCACCATTCGAAGCCCTTCGAATTGATATCTTGTTTGGTGTCTAAAGTTTAATGAATAAAGAGAATTAATTCGTTGAAGTTGGCTTTTATAAAAGGCTTACTAAAACTTCAATTAAGCTAAATTAGCTTAATTAATTTCTCTTCAATGTGACAATTGTCAATATTGCTTGCAACAAAAAGAGAAGTGCTGACTCCCTATATAAATAGGGGTGCACTCTCTTCGTTGAAAAATGCACCAAGTCCTCGATCGAGTAGCTCCGGATTTTAGAGCAAGCTCGACCTACGACTAAACTATTCTCTCTCTCTCTCTTCTTCCTATTCTCCCGACTAGTCCTAGCAAGACTACGAAGGGGGTTTGGATTCGGATCCAGACGTCTAAGACGCGGGTCTACTCAAGTGAAACCTTCTACCGCGAGTGATCAGCTTGGAGGCAGGAGTCGGCTCGGGCAGATCGGTTCGAAGGTGCGAGGCGGCTCGAGTGGATCGAGTCAAGGCGGTTCGGCTACGAGGAGCGTCAGAAGACGGTGCGATACACCTTGCCTGCCCCAGGGTCGAGATTCCGGGTATGTTCTCTAAGTAATTTTAGTGTAGTTTAATTTCGTCGCAGTAGAATAGATCCCTCTTGGGGTGGTCAGATCCACCCCAAGTTGGCATAGATCGGGCTAGGTTCTGGCTCTATCAGGGTCTGGCTAAATTATTTAGCTAGATAGTTTTAATTTTTCGCTGCGCTTTGTGCCTCTGTGGTCCGTCCGACTTAGGACGGACATAGATCCGGGCTCTGAGGGTCCGCCAAAACCCCTACAGTGGTATCAAATCTTCGTTATGCTTCTGGATCTATTTTAGCGACAATTTTAAATTCTTTAAATTGCTTGTTTTGAACATACGGACATTTTAACTTTATGTTAAAATTTATTTAATATTTTTTTTGTGTTTTAAAAATTGTTTTGTAACATGAAAAATTTTTGGGGGATGTTTTAAATTTTATGTGATAAATTTAACGTGTCTTCTATGTTTAAATGCCTTTTAAAATTTTATTTTATGAGATAAAATAATTTTAGCAAGCATTTAAAAGTTTTTAAAGTTTTGTAACATTAAGAAAAAGGGTTATTTAGTACCGACCCCATGTGTTTTCTCAAAAATTAGTACCACCCCCATATGGTTTCAATAATTAGTAAGACCCCCCTGCCATAGGGGGGGGGTGATACTAATTTTTGAGAAAACACCGGGGGGTGATACTAATTGTGGCGAAAAACTTGAGGTGCCAGAGAGGGGTCTTACTAATTATTGAAACCATAGGGGGATGGTACTAATTTTGGAGAAAACACAGGGGGTCGGTACTAAATAACCCTAAGAAAAATTTTATTTCATGAGATGATATTAAAAATTTAATTCTCTTAAGTTACATAAATGTTAAATGTTTTAAACTTTATCCGAAAGTTTTAAATTAAATCTCAAATGGTTTTAAAAATGTTTTAAATTTTTTTAAAGTATATGTAACATAAAGAAAAACTTTATTCCCATGAGATGGAATTATAAACTTATTTCTTTTAATTGCATATAGATTTCAAGATTATTTTATGCGATATTTTAATCTTAGAAATGTTTCGTTAAATTTTGACGCTTAGGTTTGAATTTAAAAATTATTTGATAATTTTATGAAACCTACTTTTATGTGATAAAAGTGCTTCAAGCTTTAAAATTTTAGATCTTTAAATTTAAATGTTAAATTTTAGATTTGCAAGTTATTTAATTATGTTGTAGATAATTTTAACTTGCATTCTTTCATTGTATGTCACTTTAATTGAACCTTTAATTTATGTGATTAAATTAGGTTGTTTATGTCTTAATGGACATGATAAATAAAGTATTCATGAACCCTTTAGGTTAGCCATTAACTGATTAAAACTTTATAAGATAAAATTTTAATGACTAGTGACATGCTACGTTTTAAATAAACAAAAACAACATCAAAACCTGATACCAAATTAGGGTAGTCCCTTTTGATTGACAATCATTATAATAAATCGTTTAAATGATGATTATCATAAAAAAAGACTATTTTGAAAAATGTTGTTATTGTCTTATTAAAATCCTAATTAGATTGGGGTAACACGAAGAACATATGAATCTTATAGTTGATAAGGATCTAATAAACGTTGTTCAACAAATCCATAAAAATTTCGAATTTTTAGATCCACTAGTTGATAAGGATTAACTAGTATTAATTAAAAGCCATTTAGTTAATGGATGAACATAGAATTGAAGAACCTCCTTCAATGGATCATGATGTCGGTCAATGTGCTTGGCTAAGTTTTCTGGACCACCTTAGCTAGTCTAGGGGCCAAGTGGTCCTGGCTTAGTCAATTCCCTGGCCGCGTCCGCTGGACCGCAAGGAGTCGAATCATGACTGTGTAAGTCCATTGACTCTACATAAGTCAAATACGATAATAATCTTGTTCAAGATAAATCGTAACCCTCATTGTTTTAGGAGTTGGCAACTGTAAGACCTGCGTTACGGTTGTTGAGCTACACTCAAGCTGTGACATGGCAATCTTATAGAAACCGATTTCTTGATAACATCTTGACTTGAACCAAACCGTCATCTCGTGCATACACCGAGCGCCGGCGTAAATCTAACCAAAGATGTAGTCTAAGACCTGACCCAAACCGTCATCTCGCGCATACACCAAGTGCCGGGACAAGTCAGGCTAGACACGAAAACAAGGGTCCGACTAGGCTAGCCATTGTGATTTGGATGAGCACACTCATGATCACAAATGACTAGGGGTAAATAAAAGTCGATAGGGAATACTATTTAATATGAATGGCAACGATTTCGTCTATCGACTGCAGAGTCGGAGAACTTGTTGAGACACACTCAAGGTTGTCAGACTCAGGGTAGTCGGATCCCTCTCTCACAAATGTTATTATATAATAAACTGTTTATTATTATGGCTTTAATAAATTTAGTGGGAGAATATAGTTTTATTAAAAACCATTGAAACTATACAACGAACATATATTGACTAAAGTATCTACTAAATTGTAGAATGGATTCGGGTCTTAAGTATATGGTAGAGAAGAACATGCTCGATGGAAAAAACTATAAGGATTGGCTTAGGAACATTAAGTTAGTCCTTTCTCTAGCCGGGATTGGATACGTGTTGTTCGAGGATGCTCCGGAGAAGCCTGACGACGATGTGATGTACGAAGAAAAGGAAGCCTATAAGCTATACCAGAGGGATGCAGAGAAGGCCAGGTGCCTTACTCTGGCTTCAATGAATAACGAACTGCAAAGGAAGCATGAACATTTGGATGTTCAAAGCATGCTTCGGAATGCACAAGAGTTATACGGCAAGCGGTCCAGAGCTGCCAAGTTTGAAGCCACGAGCAACCTCTGGGGCATAAAGATGGAGACATGGCCCGTACAAGATCATGTCATTAAGATGACCTGGTACGTGGAAGACGCCGCCCAGTTGGGTTTTGTCTTGGACAATGAGATGTCCGTGGACATCATCCTTAAGTCTTTAACCCCAGCCTTCAATCCTTTCATTACTGGTTACATAATGAACAGTATTGAAACGGATCTTCCTGGTCTCCTCAACATGCTTAGGCAGTTTGAGGAAATTGAGAAGAAACCGACTGCATTGGTTGTTGGCTCTGCTTTTCAGACTAACCGAAAGGCAAGGGTAAGAAGAGGCAGGTCCCACAACCTGCCAAGGCAAAGAAGGGAAAGAAAAATACGAAAGGGGCCCGTCAAAATCTGAGTGCTTCCACTGCCATAAGATGGGCCATTGGAAGAGGAACTGCAAGGTTTACCTTGCAGAAAAGAAGAAGGGGCATACTGATGCCTCTACCTCTGGTAGGGCATACTGATGCCTCTACCTCTGGTACAACAAATTAAATTCAATAAAGCATAATTATTTCCATAAATGCTTAAATCACATAGTATAAGATACTAAGACATCTGTGTAATGTATACAGGTGGCTGATATTAAGCAGAGGTTGGAAGAAGTTCCGAGGACGGTCGGCATCTGAGCAATCTTTGTTGCTGGGGCCGTGCAAAGACTTCGAGAGACATGAAGAAGAGGGAGCTGATACTTATTTTCTTAGATGAATAAAATGTATCATTCCTCAAAGTGAAAACAATGATTGATACTGGTTGCAGCGGGTGCAGCCCTTTGGATGCAGTGGGCCAGTGCCCGCTGCCCAGCGGGCTGGCCGCCCGCCCTCCTTGCCTTGGGCGGGCGTGCCCGCAACTTAAATGAAAATAGGGTTTTTTGAAGCCCCTAATGACAGCTACGAAAATTGATTTTTTGCCCATCTTTGGGCAATTGCTTGAGGGGTCAAACGAAGTCGAAATTCGTCGCCGTTCATTCCCATACGTTCACCATTCGAATCCCTTCGAATTCATAGCTTGTTTGGTGTCTGAAGTTTAATGAATAAAGAGAATTAGTTCGTTGAAGTTGGCTTTTATGAAAGGCTTACTAAAACTTCAATTAAGCTAAATTAGCTTAATTAATTTCTCTTCAATTTGACAATTGTCCCACATTGCACGCAACGAAAAGAGAAGTGCCGACTCCCTATATAAATAGGAGTGCACTCTCTTCGTTGAAAAATGCACCAAGTCCTCGATCGAGTAGCTCTGGATTTTAGAGCAAGCTCCGTCTACGACTAAACTATTCTCTCTCTCTCTCTCTTCTTCCTATTCTCCCGACTAGTCCTAGCAAGACTACGAAGGGGGTTTAGATTCGGATCCAGACGTCTAAGACGCGGGTTTACTCAAGTGAAACCTTCTACCACGTATGATCTTCTTGGAGGCGGGAGTCGGCTCGGGTAGATCGGTTCGAAGGTGCGAGGCAGCTCGGATGGATCGAGTCAAGGCGGTTCGGCTATGAGGAGCATTAGAAGATGGTGCGGTACATCTTACCCGCCCCAGGGTCGAGATTCCGGGTATGTTCTCTAAGTAATTTTAGTGTAGTTTAATTTCTTCGCAGTAGAATAGATCCCTCTTGGGGTGGTCAGATCCACCCCAAGTTGGCATATATCGGGCTAGGTTCTGGCTCTCTCTGGGCCTGGCTAAATTGTTTAGCTAGATAGTTTTAATTTTTCGCAGCGCTTTGTGCCTCTATGGTCCGTCCGACTTAGGACGGACATAGATCCGGGCTCTGAGGGTCCGCCAAAACCCCTACACCCCCTCCCCCCGGTGACCCTGTCGCACTGCCACCCTCCTTTCATCATTGAGCCCACCCCCTCCACCTTCCGATGATTCCCTCAACCCATGAAGGCCGCACGACATTCGCCACCTCGCCTCCGACCCATCGTCACCATCGCCCCGCCTCCCCACAGCGACAGCTTTTTCACCACAGCACACCTCCTCTTCCAGCATCTTCGTCGGCGTTAGCACCGCCACACCCCGAAGCACTAACTCTGACACCTCCCCACCAGCCGTTTTGACGTGCGTTTATATTTCATACATTTACGCACGTTTTCTTCCGTGTTTTTCCGTATTTTACCGTCGTCTTTTATTCGTTTTCTCGTGTTTTCTCGTGTTTTCTTGTTTTCTTTCACTTTTCCGTATTTTCCGTGTTTTGCAGGAGTTTGCTGGCATTTGGGGTGTAAACCGATGATAGCATGTGTCCCCGGAGCAACGGGAGGAGTCACGCGTGATCCAGGGGGTCAAACGACGAAGATTGCATCTTTCAGCCCCTCACCCGGTCGGTTGGTCATCTCCAACCGATCGGGTGATGCACGCGTGCACCACCCGGACGCAGCTTGGAGATCACAAGAAGTCACCCGGTCAGTTCAGTGACCGGGTCAAAAGCTCAAAGTCTCTAGAAATTCGAAGCTGATTTTCAACCGATCGGGTGACCTTCACCCGATCGGTTCACATGTAGCTGAATTTCAACAGCCAAGACTCGAAGCTCCAATCGGTCTCCTCACCTGGTCCACACCAAGATCCAACCGGTCGGCACCAAGATCCAACCGACCGCACCAAGTTCCAACCGACCGGTTCATACTGACCGGGTGAAACCCTCGCATTGCGCTGTGATTTTGTGAAGCGGCTCACCCGACCGGTTGGCTTGTCAACCGATCGGGTGATGTCGTTTTCTATAAATATAGCCCTAGGTTTCCCAGATTCGTTGGTTGGTTGTTTTTTACTGTTTTCTTCATTTTGTGACGGCTGTAATTTTCCAGTTTTTGTAAGTTTTCGGATCTTTGTAAAACTTTAGTATTATCTTAATTGCTTTACTACCATTGCATTTCTATTGTCTGATTATGATTTTGACGGTCCATTTTCATTTAGATCGTTTTTAAGGAATATTTGTGAGTAGTTCCCAAATCCGGGATTTTGGCGGAAACCCATTCGGGGGCTCTTCCCGATGCGTCCATAGGGTTAGGAAATCGATAGGGATTAGGAATCTAACGGTTACGCGGGGTGTTTTATTGTCATCGGCGGGAAAAAGACCGCCTTTGACCGTTGGGCCAAGGGGGAATAAACTTGGCGGTTGACTCCCTAGCCATAGCTCACGCCCTTAGCGTAGACGCCAAATCCTAGAGCGGGGAGCGGCAGGACGAGACGTTGGGAGTTATCGTTGCGAGCTTAGTGCTCCCGGAGTCGATCAGTGTTAATGGACACGGGAGTGCCCACTGATCGAACCCGGGAAGTCCGGCGTATCATCCTGGGCACCGACCGGAATAGCGGGCCCATGGGATACCGGTACCACTTTTAGAGGCAACGTCTCACCATTAGACCCTAATTCCGATCACCATCCTACCCGTAGGCCGTATCGATGAGATCCGCTCGTTGGGGTCGAAACCAGAGTCCCGAGTTTTTCCTTCATATTGTCTATACCTTGCATTCCTTTATCGTGACAACCCATCATCCGATCTGGGCTAGCTCGCCCACGGGGTGATTTTGGTCCTCTTTGACACAAGCACATCCTAGCCTCCCTGTGTTCGACCCCCAAGCCACACTACAATACCGTGCGCTTGCGGGTACAAATATCTAAACCTCCACCAGGTCCCCCGGCCATTTGCGGCTTGCAAACCGGGGCACGTCAAGTTTATGGCGCCGTTGCCGGGGAGGCGTTCGGTTTGATATTAGCTTAGCTTGGGTTCGTTAGACTACGCATAAAAAAACAAAAAAAAATTTCTTTTTCTTTTTTTTAAAAAAATATTCAATAACCAAGAAATTTTTCCCCCACTATTATATTATCTTTTTGTTATTCTCTTGTACTATTGACGATCCTCTCTAGTTTTCTTATTTTTGTTGTCCAGGTACCTTTGGTGTAACCATGTGGAGATCAAATTTCGATGCTCAGATGGGAGGATACAATCCTTATTCGGTTGTGGTTTGTGAGACTTGTGGGATGGCGGGGCATGTGTATTATGATTGCCAATTTACTCTCGAGAGCCTCCCCCTACACCAAGGCCAAACATTTTCCCACAACCTTAGCCCAAACACCTCCCATCCATTTTCTCAACCTTATATCCCTCCACCAACACAAGAAGAATCAAACCTCGTGTCTCTCCTTGAAAGTGCCATGTTTAACCAAGGCCAAACATTACGAAACTTGATGGTACCAATCATCGAGCCTACATCGAGGAGAGGTGATGAAGGAGAGGATATACCTACTTTCATGGTTGAGACTACCATGCCGTCGGCCACCATAGACACATCTCATGCCGATCCCCCATTTTTCCATCACTACCACTTGGATGACGAAGCATTTTTTGATGATGATAGTGAAGATGGGGAGATTTCTCTAGGATCTGTGGGAGAGACTTCTTGCCTTGATTTAGATACCTCACATGAGTCCTATGAGAGGACCAAGGAGTTTACAAAGCTTATGCATAAGGGCGAGGAGGATGTGCGTGAGGACGAGGACACGATGACCACATACGAGGGGTCCGCTCCACATCCACCTCCACAGCCATCTCTGTCACAGCTTCTTCCTTGGTCGGTGGTCAACTATGAGGATGTCATTCAGGACATCGGGCAGATGGTGGAGTATGAGCATATCATCGAGGAGGACGTGCATAAGGGCTTGGATACGATGGTCCACTCCATGGAGCCCGAGTCACATCTACCTTTACCGTCGCTCTCCACTTCTTCTGCGGCTGAGCATCTACTTGAGCATATTGCCCCTATTCAGGGAGATTTTCATACTCACTCTCACTCCACTTTTGAGTCTCGCTTTTTCACTTCCTATTTCTTTAGACTCATATATATTTGACACACCATATCTCTCGCAGGACACAAGATCTATCTCCCTTGAGGTATGCTGCGGTGTGTCATCACCTGGAGAGCCACTTCTCATGGAGAGCGAGGATTTGGTCGTCGCTAGTACAGAGGATAGCGACCCATTCTCAGGGAGTATTCGTCACCCTTTTATTATTTTTCCATCTCATGTTGATGATTATCTCTGGGATACATTTATTTTGGGAAATATTTTCTTGCCATGGACTAATGCACCTCGTCCTTTGCAGGTCACATGTGGACACCTACGAGGGATGCTTGGAGGTGCATTGCTTGGGTCCATTGGCACACGTGGCACAGCGCTTCTGGCGGAGCCACAGAAGGAGCAGTTAGAGTAGCTACCTGCCCCACTCCAGATCTTGGATCAGCCTATGCTCAGGTGTATCCTAATCCAATAGTGTAAAAATTTACCGCTTTCTAGTTTAGATTTGAATAATCTCGTCTCCTCTCATTAGCAAGGGGAGCGTATCTAAGATTTGCTTTTGCATCATAATAACCCATCATGTCGTGCCCTTCTATCACTTCTACCGCCTACACCCCACATCCTCTTCCGAGGAGAATGAGCACACCGTCTCTCCTGCATTTTGATTTCTTTCTTTTTCGATCTTCCCCTTGCATATTTCTGCATCATATTGATCATATCATTTCGCTAGCATTGTCATGTTCAGCTTGGGGGAATCGATTTGTGTGCATGTTTTCGCGTGTCATTGTTGTGTGTTTGTATCTATGTGTTCTTTCTTCGTGTTTTATATCTTTTATTTGAGAGTTTCTTTTTCTTTATTTTTTAGTTTCGTTCATGTGTTTTTCATGTTTTTCACTTTTTGTGTTGGTGCGCACCCCCCCATTTTCTTTGCCCTCCCGTATAAACTATTATTGCATTTAGGGCAATGCAAGTTTCAGCTTGGGGGAGTCGCACTTCGTGCGTCATTTGTGTCGTTTTTCTTCGTTTTTGATTCGTTTTCCATCGTGTTTTTCTTTTTCTTCTCATCTTTTGTTCTCTCTCTCTCTCCTAGAGATGACCCCATATGATGAATTGCCACTGAAACAAAATAACACACACCTAGCATGGCATCGATAATCACACTCACTAGCCCAAGGATATCGAGTCCTCTTGCATTTCATGCATCGTGGGTCCACTTAGCTTTTTGTGAGTCGTGCGTCGTGCCTAGCTGTGTGGTGTGCTTCTGCTTTATGATTTTACTTTATATACCTGTCCAGGAATGACCCCAAGATTATCATGTTTCGATATGAATATGCGGTACTTATTTCTACTGTCTGCTTCTTCTGCATGCTATATATATCATACGCTTCATTTCGCATGTGTCGGGATTCCATGATTAAGGACTAGGATAACCCATTTAGCCCATGCTCTATTTAGCGAGAATAGTTTCCTTTGCCCAAGTGTTTAGATTTCGACTTCTTTTTTGTTTTACTTGGTGCAAATCCCCTCGTCGTGTACCGTTCTCCCACTTGGGAGAGTACACATGTATATATCCCAATATCCAAAAATCCAAAAAAGGAGAAATGAAAGAAGAAAGAAAAGAAAGAAAAATTGTACAGCCAAAAATCCAAATCCAAAAAAAAATACAAAAACCCAAAACCCAAAAAAAATTTCATGTGTGAATATCTTTTCCTACTTGCCGAGAATAAAGGGAAGGCGAGAATTTGCACCAAGTGTTCTTCTCCACATCATCTCAACCCCCATCGGTTTCGAAAACACTTGGCTTAGGAGCTTTTTAGCTAGTATCTAGGCTATAGTGGTGTGATTTCCTTAACCCTAGTTGTGGAGTCCCCGATGCATGATACGCTTCTATTCTTATACTCTTCTCATGCATGCTTGAGCTAATATTCACCGCAATTTCAAATTCGAATCGATATTTGGGTCATTTCCTGGATTTGTGTATATCGAGCTTTATTGCACATCGTAGATATTGACACCGACTGCTAGCACACGACCACACTTACTCGCTCTTCACCGCGTGGGCCCACGGCACTTGGCTGGACTCGTACTCCTTGGTTTAGTGATGTGATTTGGCGTTTGCTTGATTGGTGTGTCGTTTTTGATTTTGTTGGCCCTGACGGGCGATCTAGGATATAGAGTTTTCTTTTTCTCTCTTTCTCTCTATTTTTCCCCTCCGAGCTCCTACTCTTACTCGTCTTCCTCGAGGACGAGGAAGAGTTCAGCTTGAGGGATTTTGACGTGCGTTTATATTTCATACATTTACGCACGTTTTCTTCCGTGTTTTTCCGTATTTTACCGCCGTCTTTTATTCGTTTTCTTGTGTTTTCTTGTGTTTTCTTGTTTTCTTTCACTTTTCCGTATTTTCCGTGTTATGCAGGAGTTTGCTGGCATTTGGGGCGTAAAACGATGATATCATGTGTCCCCGGAGCAACGGGAGGAGTCACGCGTGATCCAGGGGATCAAACGACGAAGATTGCATCTTACAGCCCCTCACCCGGTCGGTTGGTCATCTCCAACCAATCGGGTGATGCACGCGTGCACCACCCGGACGCAGCTTGGAGCTCATGAGAAGTCACCCGGTCGGTTCAGTGACCGGGTCAAAAGCTCAAAGTCTCTGGAAATTCGAAGCTGATTTCCAATCGATCGGGTGACCTTCACCCGATCGGTTCACCTGTAGCTGAATTTCAACAGCCAAGACTCGAAGCTCCAACCGGTCTCCTCACCCGGTCCGCACCAAGATCCAACCGGTCGGCACCAAGATCCAATCGACCGCACCAAGTTCCAACCGACCGGTTCATACTGACCGGGTGAAACCCCCGCATTGCGCTGTGATTTTGTGAAGCGGCTCACCCGACCGGTTGACTTGTCAACCGATCGGGTGATGTCGTTTTCTATAAATAGAACCCTAGGTTTCCCAGATTCGTTGATTGGTTATTTTTTACTGTTTTCTTCATTTTGTGACAGCTGTAATTTTCCAGTTTTTGTAAGTTTTCAGATCTTTGTAAAACTTTAGTATTATCTTAATTGCTTTACTACCATTGCATTTCTATTGTCTGATTATGATTTTGACGGTCCATTTTCATTTAGATCGTTTTTAAGGAATATTTGTGAGTAGTTCCCAAATCCGGGATTTTGGCGGAAACCCATTCGGGGGCTCTTCCCGATGCGTCCATTGGGTTAGGAAATCGATAGGGATTAGGAATCTAACGGTTACGCAGGGTGTTTTATTGTCATCGGCGGGAAAAAGACCGCCTTTGACCTTTGGGCCAAGGGGGAATAAACTTGGCGGTTGACTCCCTAGCCATAGCTCACGCCCTTAGCGTAGACGCCAAATCCTAGCGCGTGGGAGCGGCAGGACGAGACGTTGAGAGTTATCGTTGCGAGCTTAGTGCTCCTGGAGTCGATCAGTGTTAATGGACACTGGAGTGCCCACTGATCGAACCCGGGAAGTCCGGCGTATCATCCTGGGCACCGACCGGAATATCGGGCCTATGGGATGCCGGTACCACTTTTAGAGGCAATGTCTCACCATTAGACCCTAATTCCAATCGCCATCCTACCCGTAGGCCGTATCGGCGAGAGCCGCTCGTTGGGGTCGAAACCAGAGTCCCGGGTTTTTCCTTCATATTGTCTATACCTTGCATTCCTTTACCGTGACAACCCATCATCCGATCTGGGCTAGCTCGCCCACGAGGTGATTTTGGTCCTATTTGACAGAAGCACATCCTAGCCTCCATGTGTTCGACCCCCAAGCCACACTACAACACCGTGCGCTTTCGGTTACAAATATCTAAACCTCCACCGGGTCCCCCGGCCATTTGCGGCTTGCAAACCGGGGGCACGTCACGTTCGTCATCGACCACCATACTCCGAGCCCCGCAGGAGCCCGCCCCCTCAGCTCACCCTAGCTCCGACAGGCCCGACGTCGCACAGCCTGCTGACAGTGCCCCTCTGATGCTCTCCGTCGCCACGATGTCACGACATCCTCCCCTGAGCTCCGACCATTTCCCCTCTCGTTCACACTCCTCCTCCGAGAGCTCACCGCCAACGGAGCCCGCACGAAGCCATCGTCGTCTCCTCCGACGAGGAACCCAACCCTCCTCTCTACGACGAGCTCCTTAGCAGCCCCTTCAAGCCATCGCGACCCTCGCCTGAGCTCCTCTCTCTTTTCGAAGAACACCACCCCGATAGACCGCCGCACGCCTCCTCCCGCAGCTGCTCCACCGACGAAGAACGGACACACGGAGCCCCCATGTACGTACGAAGAGCGGTAGAGGTGAAAAGGTAAATTTTATATGTTTTAATTAAAACGTATTTTGTATAAATACGTGTATTTGCGTATTTTAATAATTAGATAATGTGGGTTTAATAGTAAATAATTGATAATAAATAATATACAGGTCAGAAAATTACAATGCCAGCTTCAGAAAATCAGAAATGACATTCTGGATTCAATGGCACTGGTCTCATCTCGATCAGACGCTTAGTTTTTCCAGAATAAATTTTTAACCCTAAAACTTAAATACATTGTTTTCACTTAAAAATCTGTAACACCTTATTTTTGATGGAAATTGGATTCCACCCCCAAGTGGTTTTGATGATGAACACACCAAATGAAGCTTAGTATACTAACTACACTACAATTAAGTGTGCAGATTATAAGATGAATGAAAAGCTTTATACATACTCCGAAGAAGCACAATCTACGCTCACTTAGCAAAAACAAGGACAAACGTTGCTAGCTCGATGATGAAGCTCAAGCTTAAATGGAAAATAAGCTCAAGAAAAGCTTGCATCTGCTTCATCCTTGATCAAGCTTCATGAAGACTTGTCATAAGTCTATAGTGTGTGAGTTGCGTTCTTCTTAGGATTATGTTAAGGCCAAAAGTAATTATAACACACACACTCTCTCTCTCAAAATTATTTTAAGGTTTAAATGTTTTAAATGTTTTTAAAATCATTTTCAATCTCTTGATAGCAATTGCTAGTTACTTCTCATCTTGGTAGTTAATCTCCATTACAACCAGGAGCTAACTACATGTCTTACTAGCCAAGTTTCAGAAGAAACTCCTCTGTGAGTCGACTACCAAGGAGTGGGAGTCGACTACCAGCTGAGAATTGTTTTTCTCCTGAAACGCTCTGGGAGTCGACTACCACTCCTAGGGAGTCGACTACTAGCTGTCCAATTTCAACGTTTGACCTGATTTTTATTATCTCTCCAAACTTATTGCTTCCATGATTTTCGGGGCAAAAGTCAAATTAATTTGAAATTCGAATCCTCTCATTTTACATATAAATAGAGAATCATTTTTGTGAGATCAATAGACAATCATACTTGAATTCAAAATTCTCTCTTATGCAAAATTCTAAAAGAACTCAATTTTCTGCTCTCAATTCTTTTAGCCAAATCTGCGTTTACATTTCTGATCTCGTTTCTTTAAGCTATTATTATTTTTGAGATCAACTTTTTGTTTGGCTATTGTTTTTCAAAATCCATGTTCCCTATTCTCTGATTTTATTTGAAAGGAGTTTTGAAAACATTGATTTAGATCACAAAGACTTAATTCATATCTTTGTATGATCTAAGATCATATTCTATTTAGCCACGAATACACATTGTTATCTATTACTCTTGGCTATAGAATTTGGGTGTAAATCCAAACTCCACCAAATATTTTGGTGAGTTGGATATTGATTTTCATTTTGTGTCTGGCCCTTTGTTGTAAGGGTGTTGGAAATCCTAGACAAGTCTAGGTGCTGCAGTATTGCAGTGTTGCAATCGAAGGCTAGGTGTGTGGGAAAATCCTAACGAGTGGAGTTAGGTGCTTGTATTTGCCAAGGCAGATAGTGAAAATCTCGTACCAGATTGGTCGGGGACTGGACGTACCCAAGGTTATGGGAAACCAGGATAAAAATCCTTGCGTTTGCGTTTCTTTCAGTGTTTGTTTATCTTTGCACTCCAATTATTATTTGTTGATTGTTGCAAAGATTAACTCTCTGTTATCCGTTGTGAATATAGATATACTATCGATATTATTTGTAATCGCATCTATCTCATTCTTTTAACTGAGCTATGCATAACATCCCTCTGGAAGTCGACTAGTATTCATAGGGAGTCGACTACCAGAAGTGTTTTTTCTCTGATTTATTTTTAAGATTATCTAAGTTGATTAAGAGCCAAGCGTAGATCACTCTACTTGGTTGCTTAGGCAACATTAGAAGGCTTTGAATTGTGCTAACCAATTAGAATGAAAAAGTTTATTTTTGTACAACACTATTCAACCCCTCTTCTAGTGTTATTTTCCTTCCAAAGGATCCAACAATTTTCACGTAAACTGATATGTGAGAAAAATATATGTGGTAGCCCTCTTCGAGACGGTCGTTTTGACTACTCACTTGAACAATTCCGATTAGTATTGCATCCAGGATAAATTGTTGAATGATTACGTTACTTAAGTAAAACTAGTTTTAAAGTGATTTTTGAGCTTCTAAAAATTAAATATTTTCCTCTTGCAGTAAAATTATATTCTTTATTTTCAGCCTATATAAAAATTTAGAACTTTTTTCGACACCGTTTCAATCGATTATAAAATCAAAAAGATCAAATTAAATAGATAGAAAATAGTGTGTTCTGTAACCGATTGTTCTTGTGTTTTGCAGGTACCAATTATCGTGCACCAGCTTCCTTGGAAGCTCTAGCTCTAACCTCGTCTTACTACGACGGGCTCGATAACGTAGGTCCTCTAATTCTAGTTTTAGAAGTTAAGCCAGTGTAATAACATGAACTTAGGATAGTCTCAGAACAACCATTGATTCTAAATAACTTCAAATGAGTTTCTTCAACACCTTTCATTGCACGTAAACTTATAACTCTCGTTCACACTTGTCTACCATGTTCGATGCTTATCACTTGAAAAACTACGCATACACTTTGTATACACTTGTTGCACGATTGCTCATAGACTCCTCACCTGCTGCATGTCATTTATTACTCAGTGACTGCAAATGAATTATCAAATAGAATATCATGTGTGGAACATCTTGTTGAACAATTTGTAGACTATCTTGTGGAATATTTTGTGGAACATCTCGTAAGGAACATGTACTTGATTCACATGACACATCAATGGGGTTTGGGGTAACTCATAGTTTGAGAGAGTGCAGGAGTGACTAGAGTTCAATCTACATGTCTAGTTGCCTGGGTTTCGTTATCATGTCTAGCTGCATGTGTTTCGGCAAATATAAATATGATGCATGTCAGCATCCTGTCTAGCTGCATGTGTTTTCGGCATTCGTCTGGGTAAGCACACCCAGGCAAGAGATGAACTCAATGGTCACATATTTTACTCTTTGACTTGAGTCACGTAGTTCTAGTGTAGCTTGCACGATCACCTCTATGTTACACACTTTACCTACTACACCTGTACAGTCACCAGTACTTTACTTGTCGTACTTTTAGCTACAGCAGTAGCATGCTTCACCTGTTTAGCATGCTTTACTACCTTACTGCATGTTTGTCTTATTATTGTTACTCCACC
This sequence comes from Scilla litardierei, assembly GCA_030789695.1. Classification (NCBI taxonomy): domain Eukaryota; kingdom Viridiplantae; phylum Streptophyta; class Magnoliopsida; order Asparagales; family Asparagaceae; genus Scilla; species Scilla litardierei. Next base: position 219,930,094 of record CM061133.1, read on the forward strand.
TGCATGCTTATCTTACTATTTTTGCTACCTTACCTGCTTTTAGTATTATGTAAAATATGCCATGTCATCGTTGTTGCTCTCATACTTTTCTTATCGCATGTAGTTAGTCCCATAGTCTGTTCTTTCCCATGTTTGTACACTGCTTTTACTACTATTGCTAGAATTTTTGTGACTTACCTACGGTTCCATCTTCATGGTACCGCAGACGACGCACATGTTGATGTAGATGTTCCTGAGTTGCAGACGTAGTTTTCAGTTTTATTTCACTTATGTACTTTCTTTCTTTCATGTATCTTTAAACATTTCGTACAGTATGGATTGTAATAATTGGACACTATTTGAGTATTTTTATACATCTCTGCATCGTGGCTATTTTGTTTTCATTGGTTAACTGCAGGACCTGCGAATAATCAAATAAGAAACGGGGCCCCGGGAGCGGGTCGTTACAGATTGAGTGTTAATCACTCAAAGTTTATATTTTGATAAACAAGTCGGATTCATTTTAATGAATCCATTGTTTAATAATATCTTGAAAATGTGCTTTGATAAAATTGCGATTTATTGTGAATGACTGATTGTTGTGGATAAGACTGTCTATGTTGGTGTGCATAAGTTCTTGAGTTGTCATGCAGAGCTTCTGACTCAATTTGACTGTTTTGGAGTTGACGATATATTATAGCCAATCAATAGTTACATGTAAGTTCCAAGAGCGTAAAATTGGATATGATCCAAATTACACGCAAGTTAAGATTAATTCTTAATCAAACTGCGTTTGATACTTTAAAAGAAAAGGATTAAATGTAGTAAAAGGAAAGTACAGTGTAGGATGTTTGACTGAGTAAGTCAACATCAAGACTCCTATAAACATGTCTTGATATGACTCATTCGTCAAACACACTTGACACTGGTATATTCCTATTCAGTACTTATGAACTGGTTATACTTAATAAATTGTCTAATTATGATTTAGATACTTAAGTGAAAGTATTTAACCAGATAGTTCTCAAAGACAGTGGGAGCTGGCATATAACTTAGTTCCGTCTCGGACTAAGTAAAAGGTTTCCAACTTATTAAATCGTCTATATGCGACATTAAATCAAAATAGTTTTGATTGTGTCAAGCATATAGAGACTTATGGTGTCACTTAAGTAGTAGACATAATTGACACAGTAAATGCCGCTTTCCGACCGTTCGTATTTTCTACGCGTACGACTTTTTCGTGTGCTAATTTTTTTGCCTCTTCTTGGATCCAGACTATGCGATGTGATACGTCATTGTGACCGTATGGAAGAGTAGTTATTTGTAGGATTTTTAGTGAACGGCATTTCACGGGTCGTTCTCTCACAAATCAGGTTTGATTACAGGATCGTCGTAGCTTTAGACTTGATCGCCAGATCTTTTTATTTTTTAGTTCGTTCTCTGTGGACCAAACGCGCAATTGACCATCGTATCCCCGAGCCTCTCTTCCTTACGGTCATTTCGATATTTTTTTTCTTAATTTTCTGACACTTCTAGCCCAACCAAAACATTAATCAAATTCATGGCCCATTAGCCTTAACCAAATTTCAAAATTTAAACTTAATCAAATCTTGAGAGGATTCATACGTATCATATATGGTTATTTCTGCCTCTACCCTCAACCAGCTTTTCTCCCACTTGCACACCCCCTCACTCACCCTCTCTCCTAGTCACCCCTCAACTTATACCCCTTTCAAAAAACAATTAACAAATATCATCTTCTAAAACAAACCCAAGCCCTAGAGGAGAACGCAAGAACCCAATTTCTGGCCGACTTCTTCCTCTTCATTACGCCTCCCCGCCACCGGTGACTGGCCACCGGACCTCCCCTCTCCGACCACCATCTCCTCCACCTTCATCTCCTCCCTCTCCCCCTCTCCAAAGCCCTCAAAAACCTCACCCAAGCCCAGATTTTCGCACAGTTTTGCACAGCAGCCAGCCACCAGAAAAACAGCCAGCGCCATCGCTCCAGCCACCTCCTCCGGCCTCCGCTGCATCTGCTTCACTCCAATGTAACCTCCCTATCACCTGCAAGTCTCCTTTCCCTTTCCTATGCTCTCTATCTCCCTCAAAATGATCACAAACACAACACAAACGGCAGTTTGGACAGATCTGTCCATCGCCGAAAAAACACCACGCCCGGCCACCTCCGGCCACCTCCAGCCACCTCCGATGGCCACCCTACCATCGTTGGACTTCTCTCAAATCCCCCTATCATCTGCAATTCCCCTTACTCTCTTCCCTCATCTCTAACTCCTCGAAACCCCGTTGAAATCAAGCCCTAGCGGCTGTTTTTGACAGATCTGTGCACTGTTCTTCAACGCTGACGCACGGCCACCTTCGACCACCTCCGACCACTTTCAGTGACCACTCCACCACCATTGGATCCATATTTAACCCCTTTAACTATTGCAAGTTCCCTTTGACTCCTCAGATCGCTGTTTTTCCGCTGAGACGTGCAACAACGACCGTTGCACGAATCTGTCCACTTCGGTATCTCACGGTCACCCACCATGGTGTGGTGATGCCGTCGGCCACCCACTGGGCCGAGAAACCCCCCCACTGATCTTATTCAATCCCCGGAAGCCACCTTGGATCCTAGGAGTTCACGCGCGTTGCCGAACTCGCGTGTTTTCCCCTGACGTTGTACCCGTCGTGTAGATCCGTTGCGCTACCCGCAACGGGAGAGAGACCGACGTTTGCTCGCCATTTCATTCCTCCACCTCACTGTCTGTAAGTACCATGATGTGCTACCCGCGACTGAGACGTTGTAGACGACGTCGATCCATCGCCGGTAAAACCCGACATCCGCTTTTCGATCAGCGTCAAAAGGTTAGTCCTATAACGCATAGTAAGAACCCCCACTGTAGCAAATCGAAAACCTAATCTAAAAATCATCAACAATAAATAAATTTCATTTCTGCTCCTTTAAAAGTTGCAAAATATTAGACATCGACGAAGGACTGAATCTCTGTGCACATAGGATAAATTGTCGACTAGGTTGAACCAAAACAAAACGTGAATGTGACTGCTAGGATAGCCCCGTTGAACCTAGAAATGAACTATAATAGGAATGATGAAAAACGTATCCTGACACCACCGTTGACCCATTTCAGACAGACCCTCGCTGATGAACCACTTCGACGGGACGCTCCGGACAGATGACGCTCTCGCTACCACAGGCAAGTGTTTACACTTGTACTCTTACGGTCACATTTAGGCCATCTCCTTCTTAGAATGTTAGAGTACATTTAAAGAGAACCGGACATGAAATGATAGCGTCTGGGACCCCCCTTGACAGCTTAGACTTGACGACGAAGTCTGAGCAGCAGCAACAACAACAACTGACACCTTAGGGTTTTCCTATGTGTACGTGCGTGTGGACCCCCTAGAATCAACAACAACAATAACTGCTACCATAGGTTTCACCTGTGTGTGCGTGCGGGTGGACCCCCTAGAATGAACAACTCCTTGTTACTTGTCGTGTCATGGTCCCTATTACAAAAAGCCTGCGGGCGTTTTGGATGCTCTCCAGGTGAGAGTGATCCCTGTGTTACAAAAAGCTTGCGAGCGTTTTGGATGCTCTCCACGCGAGAGTGATCCCTGTGTTACAAAAAGCCTGCGGGCGTTTCGGATGCTCTCCACGCGAGAGTGATCCCTGTGTTACAAATAGCTTACGGGCATTTCAGATGCTCTCCACGCGAGAGTGATCCCTGTGTTACAAACAGCCTGCGGGCGTTTCGGATGCTCTCCACGCGAGAGTGATCCCTGTTACACAAAAAGCCTCCGGGCGTTTCGGATGCTCTCCCAGCGAGAGTGATTCCTGTATTGTCTTGTCTTGAGCACTTGGGTTTGGGGTAGGGTTGAGCGATCACATGGGGAGAGGGTTTGGCCGCCCTCAAACCGTAAGGCGTGAACCCTTCGAGTCACATATGTCTTGTCTTGTCCTGTCCTGTCTAGGTTAGTCCCATAGCCGGTAGCACATGCTACAGCTACAGTCTGTCCTGTTTACTTTTTCTGCACCGTGTTTACTTTTTGCTTAGTATAACTGCCATGTCATAACCCCAGCATGTTAATCAACCAGTAAAATGTTGCTTTTAATTACATTACACTTGCGGTAGAGTCTAACCCTTCTTTGTAGACTTTACCTGACGTACAGTTCCTTTTCTCTTAGGTGATGTACGTCAGTTGTTGAGCCAGAATACGTGAACGAGCCGGACATACCAGAGTACATGGAGCCAGAGGACGTCGATCGGAGCACCTTTCCGACAAGGACCAGACTTAGAGGTCTCTTCTGTCGCTGTTTTACAGAGGTTACTACTTTTAGTTGGGTGTGTAGCACCACTTTACTTTCTGTCTAGGTTGGGTGCTTCGCACCATTAGTTTCCTTTTCTGCAGTTTGTTGCCATGCTTAGGCTTCTCTTTTTAGACTTTTATACTCGCTGGATATTATCTCCTTATATTAATGAATGCAACTTTCTTTCTGTACTTTCTGTTGTTTCGAATTTTATAAATGCAAGTACCTGGAATTTTCTAAAATGGTACCCCTACAGACGCTTATTGGGTCCGAGCCTCACAGCTCTGGCCCAAGCGGACCTTAGTCACGTTTCGCTTCCGTCGTTTTGGGAAGCGGAACGTGACAGGTTTTAGTGGTGGCCCATGCTGGTCATGTAAAAAGTTTGGAACAATAAGAGTACCGCATTCATTTAATATCCATTTACAAGTCTAAATTAGGTTTTCCTCGTCCTAGATGGTAGGCAGACTTAGATAGACATCCTGGTTTGGTAGTCAGGCGCTTTGGTTAAGATTTAGTCATACTCGTCTTAGGATACTCTAGTAGCCCCTCACCTGGCTCTGACCATGTTAGATTTCTAGAGTCTTTCTTTTAGTCGTTTACACGTGTCCATCGACTTCGGGCCCAGCAGAACGTAATCTTGATTCTCTTAGGACCCTTCCCTGAGATCTCTATTACAATCTAGTTCATTAGGAAGTCTTAGTGCTGAGTTCTCCTGATCTTTAGACGCCCCGATAATTTGAACCCCTGATTTCTAGGATCTTTCCAATCATTATACTTCTATGTTATCGGCTGTAGAATTCCATCGTAACCTTTCATGAATTATATCTTAGGCGTGTTCATCATGCGATCATATCTTTGGCCCCCGATTTCTGTGATCGCTTCATCCTTCGAATCTCCCCATTGCAAATCCTGTTTTTTAAAAGTATTTTAGAAAATTCCGTATTAAATTCTTCGCTCAGTTTAACTTCTTTGGAAACCCCTTATTATGTATTTAAATTTATTGCTTTTCGGTTGAGTTAAAATTCTTTCACGGATTTTGAAACCTTTTTGGTCGAAATTTTTAGTTACTATCTTGTAACCATTTTCTAATCGGTATCTTTCGTATATCAGTTTTAAAACCTTGTTACCATTTTGAAAATTCAATGTATCATCTTTTTCTAAAACTACGAAAATTATTTTTAACCACTTACCATACGTACTTTCAGAATATTTTTCTAAGCTAAATAGAATTTCAATTTCTTTTTATGAATTCTATGTTCATCGTGCTCATATTTTAAAAATCTTTGTAATATTTTCATTTGCAAAACAATCGCTACCTCACCCTACTCTTCATTCCTTCGTCTAACTTTTTCCGAGTTGTAATTTTCTACCATCTGCTCACTTTTTCTACGTATTTTTATAAGTATAAAAGTATATGATACCATATTTTACACGCAATTCTTCTTTCATCTATTTAATTATTTTGAGCAATATTTTTGTCCCACCCAACCAGCTATCTCTTTATCTCGCCTTATTTGAACTCATTCCTTCCGATCTTATTCCTTACGCTTTTGGCTTCGGTTTCCCTTCTTTTATGTAGACATTAGTGCTTGTAGTTGCCTGTGTCATCTCCAGTTTAGTAGTGAGCCATTGTTTTTCGTGTTGTCGTCGTGGTGCATGTATATAGGTAGAGTGTGTGGACCTGTACGAGGGTGCTACCTTTAGGATATTAACGATTGTCTCTTGTGTCATGGATGTATACGCAGTGTTACTCGTGATATATGTATGAAGTTGTCTGAATGATGGTATTCATATTTGTGTGGATAGCGTCATAGCAGGCAATTCCTTAGACTTAGTCTTTCGTATTATAGTATAGCTTATATTTGGCTGCATGTGATTGTATCGAAACTTTTGTTTTCTTTTAAACCAAATCTTTAAAGTTTTGAAACTAACCCACAAAGATCACACCCCTCATCCTCCCTCATCCAATACCACAACTCCACACGTTTTTCCACATGTTTTTAAACATGTTTTTTTCCTCCCTCTTCAGAGAGTTGTTTCATTGTTATTATATTATTAGAACTAGTTATTATTGCTATAGGATTATGTTTGCGGATAGGCATAGAGTGAGATGAGATATGTTGTATCGGTGATTAGTTGATTTTGTATAATAAGGATATTAGATTAGATTTCTTTGGATGAAAAGAATTATGTGTCTAAGACTTATTAATGATACCAATGTGTAACGGACTCAATGGAGAATTCTGGTTGGATGAAATTATATGCGGGGAGATGAGAACTTAGTAGACCTGAAATTTGGACGAGTGGTAGATAGGAGTAGCTAGGAAGGTATTGTATGAGTTAGGGTGATCATGAGAATGAGTAGAGCATTTAAAGCATCAAGACCTGATTGTTAGGTTGGCGTGAGAAGACCTTGGAGATAACACGACATGTTGAGATGAATGGATAGTTAGGAAGACGGATTTTATATGATTAGGAGATTAGATGATATGGGTAATGATAGATGTAGTTCGATGGTTCATTGTTTATGAGGGAAATTTATGAGACGATATGATGGAGAATATATATATATATATATATACACATTTTCGGCACATGATGCTTCTCGAATATACGCTTATTGTGTTCGGCTTGGGAGGGTGTCCGTTTGGCTAGGGGAGTCTTCCCATATTCTGAGCTTGTTTGGCACAAGCATCATGTGCCAAAAATGGCTCTGGCATTGCTTCGAACTATTCACGGGAAGTTGCCAACTGGGGATGTTTTACACAGGTTCGGTATTACCCAACCTATCACTTGCACTTTATGTTCAGGGAATGTTGAGGAGAACTTAGGCCACATCTTCTTCGAATGTGATTATTCCCGTTACATCCTAGCTAGGGGTCTTCTCAAAATGGGTATCAATTGTCACAACAATTCATCTCCTACTTCAATTACAGGAATTTGTTATATGCTCCTTGCACACTATAAAAAGCAAGACCCGGTGGGCATCTTGGCCAAATGTGTTTTGTCAGCTTCTGTTTGGCATATTTGGAAGGAACGCAATAAGCGTATATTCGAGAAGAAGCACACTCCGAAGACGGTTTTATTTGAGGATATTGCTGCAGATATTAAAATTATCCTTTGTGACTTGGATTTGGAAGATGCTACAGATGCTACCCCTTTTGACAACTGGGGGCTTATTGGTCCCTGACATACATGGCTACTTCTTTTCTTTACCTTTGTACATATTTGCATGGTTTGGTTTAAGGGGTTAGTGGACGGTAGAGGGTGACGACGCTTGTGTCCGCTCCCCTCTCTGCCTATTGCCCCTCTAACTAACCTGCATGGTTGTTGTATTCTATTTTGGATTTTGGATGATTAATAAAGTCTTTTACACTTGTCATATATATATATATATATATGTATATATATATATGTATATATATATATATGTATATATATATATATGTATATATATATATATGTATATATATATGTATATATATATATATATATATATATATATATATATATTGAAAAACCATGAGGGGAGGCTCCGAATTTTCAGGGGGCGATTTAGGGTTTCGTGCGGCTGAGGCTCTTGAAACTCGTCCCTCTTGCATTCGAGAGGCACGGTGGATTCTTGCAAGCGGTTCTGGAGGTCATGTGGGGGCTGGGGGGGTCCGGTTTGGAGAAGGCTATTCCGGCGGAAGAGCAGTCTAAGCCTGCGGAGGATCTGACATTTGGGGCTGGGGGCACTTTGCCACCGCCTATATCGGTTGAGTTGGGGAAAGGCCCTGTGCAATCTAAGCCGGCGGTGGAACTTTCTAAGCCGGCGGATGGGGGTACCAAGCTTCCTCTGGGAGTTGATAATTGGACTGAGGTGAGGAGAAGACGTCCTATGCGTAGGAGACAGGAGGAGATTTTGCCCAGGCGTGAGATGTACAACGTTCGTGGAGGTCCTTCGCGTCAGCAGCTGGTTGCGAGCAACGCTATCCCACGGGCGTCGAACAGAGGCACCGCCCATCAACCGTTTGTTAATTTGACTCAAAGGCCTATTGTCCCAATTAACATAAACCCAAATACTGAGAAAAAGTCCTGGCTTGATGTTTGTGCGGAAAGACGCTCGTATGGGGAGAGTTTGTCTATGACCTTGGTCCCACCTACTACTATGGAAGATGGTACTGTTCGGGCGAGGGTCCCGGGGCCTTTGGTTGAGAGAGGTGCCGAAAGATGGAAACATACACTTGTGGGCTACGTTTTGGGTGATGTCCCGTACTATGGACAGATGGTGTCATGGGTGGAGAGGCTCTGGAAATTGAGGAAGAGGGTGCAGGTGTACAGCAAAGAGAATGGTTTCTTCTACTTTAGATTTGAATCACCTGATGAGTGCGAGAGGATATTGAAAGGTGGTCCATGGCTATTTGATGGTAGATTGGTTGTGCTGAAGAAATGGAGTTTAAATCTTCGACATGATCGGGATATACTCACATCTGTACCTGTCTGGGTTCAATTGCATGGCGTCCCTCTCTATATGTGGAATTTGGAAACCCTAAACTTCATAGCTTCGGTGATTGGAACTCCTATGTGCCTCGATCGCCCTACTGCTTTTCTTCATAGGATCTCCTATGCGAGATGCCTAGTTGAGGTTGAAGCAACGACATCGTTGCGTAATTCGGTTGATGTTGAGTTGGATGGCGGTGAAATCATCACTATAGACGTAAAATACGAAGGTGAGCCTCCGAGGTGTAGCCGTTGTGTATGCTTTGGACACACGGATGGGCAATGTCCGGTTACGATTGAGCCCCCTTCAATCCAACCAAGTTTGACAGGGCATTTGGATTCGGAGAAACTTATTGAGGATACATTGCAGCTTAATCCCGAGGGGTTAGGAAATAATGATACCATGCTACCAAACAATACTGTACTGGAGGACCATTCTTCTGCATTGGGTGGGGTTGTTGAAGGGTCTAATCTACAGGGTAATGAGGCTGTGGGACACGGTATAGGCGAAGCTGGGTTGAGTTATGTGGCCATACCGCAAGAAATTGAGGGCTCCACTGCTGAGCCTACATGTCACAAGACTACTGCAAGGACTCAACCTGTCAACGCATCAGAAAGGACGAGTCCATTGAATGCTGCTACCCCTGCTACCCCGCCATTGACTTCACCTGCTACCACAACAGCAACTACTTTAGCATCTGCTATCGCATCCGATACTTCGAATGCATCCGGCCCTTCTCTCATTGCTGATCACTGTGAGGAGGATATGGATAAAGTGCCTGAAATCCTAGCGGTTGATAACCCAGATTGGGTGGCTGAGGAGCAGGGTATCTTGCAGCAGGCAGAGGAGTGCAGAAAAGGGAAAAAGAAGTCTGAAACCCAGGGGAATTCTTGTTCCAGACGGAGCTCTAGATTGCAGGGGAGCTCGATCAAAAACCAAACTATCCATTGATGACTATTCTCATTTGGAATACTCGGGGATTGAATAATTCTGTTCGGCGAAGGGATTTACGTGATAGAATAAGCTCAGTTAAGCCATCCATTATCATCCTCCTGGAGACGAAGTTAAAGAATTCAAGCTGCAATAAAAAACCGGTTTTACCTTCTACCTGGGTATCCTTTAATAATTTTGTCCTATCATCTGGTGGGCGTATTTTGTTGGGGGTTGATCCTACTGTTTGGTCAGCCAAGTTTACTTCTGCATCTGATCAACATCTAACCGTGTCTTGCACAAACACGGGTGGCTACTCTTGTTCTGTAACTGGGGTATATGCTCGGAACACTATGAGGGAAAGGATGGTGTTGTGGGATCATATGAAAGCGGATGCTGCTATGTTGTCCAGGGGGTCGTGGATCGTAGGGGGAGATTTCAATAGTGTGATTAGTGCTAATGATAAGGTGGGGGGACGGAAGCTGGATGACAAAATGCTTACAGACTACTCTGATTGTATTGGTGCCTGCAGGCTCATGGAGCTTAAAAGTACAGGAAGCAAGATGAGTTGGTGCAATAATAGGGTCGGAGTTGGGCGGATTTCAGCCCGGCTCGATCGGGTCTTCGTTAGCAGCAGATGGCTAGACCAACTTCCTGGCTCTTATTTGGAATACCTAGACCCGCACACAAGTGATCACTCCCCTATGGTTATTCGGCTCCATTCTCAGGTAACTTCGGAACCTAAACCTTTCAAGTTTTTTAATTACTGGTCCAAGTGCCCAGGGCTATGGGATATTATTGAGGAAAGCTGGGGGGGCTATGTACATGGCACCCCAATGTTCCGAGTGTGCCAAAAATTGAAGAGGTTGAAGCCAATAATTCGAAGATGGGCAATTTCATATAATGCTTCCAAGCTGGTATCCACTCTTCGCAACAATCTGGAATCAATTCGTAGGAATCCTATGCTCCAATCTGATCTTTCGCTCCAAGCTATTGAACAATCAGGATTAAAGGCATAGGCTAATGCTATGAGCCTGGAGGAAGAAATGTATCGTCAGAAAAGCCGCCTAGATTGGTTGACCCTGGGGGATCGCAATACCAAGTTCTTTTATAATTCCATGAGATCGAGACAAAATCATAACAATTTGAGTCACCTTGTGGATGATCTTGGTGGTCAGAATAATGCTCAAGAAAATCTAAAAAAGGAGGCGACTGCTTACTATGTTGGATTATTTAATCAGAGTAATTATGGGAGCACATTTCAAACTCTTTTTCCTAAGCGCATTCTGACGGAGGAGGCCTCTTCCTGGCTGATTAGGAGAATATCGGATGAGGAGGTAAAGAGGGCGGTTTTTCAGATTGGTCCTAATAAGGCTCCAGGACCAGATGGATTCAATGGGCATTTCTTCCAACATTACTGGAATATTGTGGGCGAGGATATATTGGCCGCAGTGAAGGACTTTTTCATATCTGGTGCCCTTCTTCGGCAGGTAAATCACACTAATTTGACTCTCATTCCTAAGAATTCTAACTCTTCGGGTCTTGGGGATTATAGACCAATTTCCTGTTGCAATCTCTTGTATAAGATCATTAGCAAAATTATTTGCAATAGGCTTAAGGAAGTCATTCATGAGCTTATTTCTCCGAATCAAGCTGCATTTCTGAAAGGGAGATTATTATCGGATTGTACTCTGATTGCCCATGAACAGATACGGGATTTTAGTAACCCTATGGGAAGGCGGGCTTGTTTAAAGCTAGATTTGAGGAAGGCGTTTGATAGTGTAAATCGGGATTTTGTATTGTATTTCTTGAAGCAAATGGGTTTCCCCCCAACTTTTATTACATGGATCAGAGAGTGTATAACCACTCCTTCCTTCTCTATTATGATAAATGGCTCGCCTGTGGGATATTTTGATGGCAACAGAGGCATAAGACAGGGTGATCCCCTATCACCTTATTTGTTTGTAATTGTCATGGAAGCCTTCTCCATTCTTGTATCTAAGGCCTTGTGTAGGGGCTCTATTCAACCTATGAGGCGATCAGGATCCATTTCCCACCTCCTATTCGCTGATGATCTACTGGTATTCTGCAGAGCAAGTAAGAAATCATTCTTGGGCATCAAATCTCTTCTGAATGATTTTAATGACTACACTGGCCTTCATGTCAATTGGGACAAGAGTAGTGCCATATTCAGTAAGGGGGTTACTAATAAGCCTTAGTTGGCTGACTTTTTGGGCATCAAATTATCATCTACTATTACCACCTATCTGGGCCTGCCTTTATCATCGAAGTACCCAAAATCTCCTATGTACTCCAGATTGGTGGATAAGTGCAGGAAGAGATTGATGGGATGGTCGTCGTCTGCTATCTATCTCAGGGAGGATTGAGCTTGTAAAGACAGTTATCTATGGAATGGTTGCTTTTTGGATGTATGCTTACCGTATGCCGTTCTCCATTCTCCGTACTATATCCTCCCTCTGCAGGCGATTCATAATGGGTTCTTCAAAGGCTTGGGCGTGGGAGGATATTTGTACCCCCAAATCTGAGGGAGAGGTTGGCCTCCGTTTATTAGAAGATCTTAATTTGGCTTCGGGCATCAGACTATCTTGGCGATTTCTTACTTCTACTGGTCTATAGGCAAGATTAATGCGGGAGAAATATGGTGGGACTTGTGGGTTCTTTGCGGCTAAAGGCTTGGCAGTGCAATCAGGTACTTGGAAGCATATGTTGAAAAGTCGAAGAATATCCCAAAAACTTATCAGGAGAGTTGTGAGAAATGGGCGCTCCACCCTTTTCTGGCAGGACAATTGGCTACATTGCGGGCCTCTTAAAGATATTGTTGCTATTCCGCATGGTGCCTCATTGAAGACTGTTAATGAATATTGGGAGAATGGGAGATGGCGAGATGATGCGGATCTATCACTCATCAAGCCGTATCTTGCACAGGTGTCTTTGACTTTTGGTTCCGATGGGTGGTCATGGGTTGCTCCAGTGCGGAATGTCACAGCAAATCAAAACCCGAGTTCATGTGGGCCTACATCGGTTGGCACTAACATTCTGATTCCTCATCACATTTCGGCAGCTGGGCATGTAAATTCACCTAAATGTGGGGATTTTCGGTTTAGGGAGGCATGGGAGGGGGTACGAGTACAGGGTACTAGCTTCAAGTTCAAGAATCTAGTCTGGTATCCGGGTCTTATTCCAAAATTCTCAATCACTCTTCTAAGGGCTTTCAGAGGTAAGCTACTAACTAGAGACTTGATCAGTAGATGGGGGTTTAATACTACACCGCAATGCGTTTTATGTGATGGAAACAATGTGGAGGATATTAGCCATCTTTTCTTTGCTTGTGATTACTCAAACTACATATTGAAGAGAGCTATGCTAAAACTAAATGTAAGAGATCAGCTTGATTCAGATCTCCAAGAGGTGGGTGAGTACTATATTCAACATTTTGGGGGGAAAAAGATCTTAAGCAGATTGGCTAAAATAATTCTCTCTGCCTTGGTGTGGCACATTTGGAGGGAGAGGAATAGAAGAATATTTGAAGATATAAAGAAGACGAAAACAACACTGTTTGAGGAAATTTCTGCAGATGTAAGGGTTGCCATGCGAAATCAGGAGCCGGAAACTACGGATGAGGTGGATGTGTTTGCAAATTGGGAGCTCAGAGATAAGGGCTAAATTCATTGTATACTATTTGGGGCGGGGTAACAATATTAAAGAGTGACGGCGCTTGTGCCCTATCCTTTTTATATTGACACCCCGTGCCCATCTATTGTATAGCTGTACATTTATTTGAATAAGATTGACTAACTTTCCACATATATATATATATATATATATATTTTTTTTTTTGCAAGGTAAGAGTGAATTTGTATTAATATAAACATATGGTACAAAGTGGCCTAACTATAGGTTGAGAGCCAAAGTGACTAGGGGAGAGGACACAAGCGTCGTCACCCTAGATCAATCAAACTACCAACCAAGTAGGAACCACAAAATATCACAAAAACTCAGCTGAATACAGACACATGGCATGAATTGCCGGACAATCAACCATTGTCAATAATCTCCCAGTTTACAAAAGCCGGTTCTGCCTCTTCTTCCAAACCCTCAGAATTGCGGAGAGCAATGCGCACATCCCGCGAGATATCTTCAAATAGAGCAATCTTTGATTTCTTTTCATTATCAAACAAACGCCTGCAGCGTTCACGCCATAGATGCCACACCACCGCAGACAAAACAGTTTTACACAGCAAGCCAAACATTCCTTTCTTGCACAAGTTGGCAAGATAATAAGTGCCAATCTCAGAGAGGGAGAGAGTGGTGGGACCTGAAACTCCAAGCTTTAGAAGAGATCTCTGCATGATATAATTAGAGTAAGGGCATAAGAAAAATAAATGCTCGATTGACTCAGCTGAGCCATCCGAGCAAAGCTCACACGTAGTAGACGCAAGAGGACACCAACGTGCCACGCGAAGCTTGGTAGGGAGTCTATCCTGAAGAGCACGTAGCAAGGTTATAGAGTACTTAGGAATTGAATTCCCATACCAAACAAGCTCAGAAAAGGGGAAGATAGCCGCCTTCTCGCGCACAACATTCCACGCCTCCTTGAACTTAAAACCTGAGCCGCTGTTCCACTCCCAAGAGTCATTTTCAGATGAAAGTTTGTGTTGCTGCAGCACTGATCTTATCATAAGTATATCCGGATCATCCTTCCACGAGGCTCCATTCCAGTAGTCAGAAACACGAAATGTACTTGAACCAACCGGGATGTTGTAAAGAGATTTTAGGGGGCCACAGGGAAGCCAGTTATCATGCCAGAAGAGGGTATCCTTACCATTCCCAACCTTTCTCTTTATAATACACTGCGAAAAACTTCTACAGTGTAGTAAAAACTTCCACGTACCCGATTGCGTCACAGCACCCGTTGCTCCATAAAACATGGCCGAGTCACCATATTTGTCATGCATAAATCTTGCCCAGAGTCCCTCGCCCCTGAGGAGCCTCCAGGTAAGTTTCACTCCTGCCGCAAGATTCAGATCAGTCAATAATCTTAGTCCGACACCTCCCTCCATCTTAGGCTTGCAAGAGCTACTCCAAGACCAAGCTTTAGAAGTACCCCAAATAAATTTCCTGCATAGAGCCGTTAAAGAACGCAAAACACTGGTGGGAATTTTGTATACCTGAATCCAGTAGTGGATCATACCATAAATCACACTTCTAACCAGCTCAATACGTCCTGCCAAAGATAGTGACGATGAGGTCCACCCACTTAGCCGATTTCTGCATTTATCAACTAGTCTGCTATACATCTGAGCTTTAGGGTATTTGGATGACAAAGGGAGACCCAGGTAGGTTGTAATAGTGCTTGCTTGTTTAGCTCCCAATAAATCAGCCAGATCGCCACGATTTTGTACTCCCTTGCTAAACATGGAAATGCTCTTGCTCCAATTAATATCAAGACCAGTGAAGTTTTTGAATTCCTCAAGCAATTTTTTAAGACCCTTAAATGATTTCTGATTAGCCCTACAGAATACCAATAAATCATCTGCAAAGAGGAGGTGAGAAATAGCACCAATACGTCTCATTGGTTGAATGCTTCCAGAGATGATCGCCTTGTCAAGAAGGAGAGTGAAGCATTCCATAACAATCACAAAAAGATAGGGGGAGATAGGGTCACCTTGCCTAAGTCCTCTGTTGCCTCTGAAGAACCCCACAGGAGAACCATTCACCATAACAGAGTAGGAGGCCGTGGAAATACATTCTTTAATCCAGCTAATGAACTTGCATCCAAAACCCATCTGATGAAGGATGTAGTACACAAATTCTCTGTTCACACTATCAAAGGCTTTTCTGAGATCCAGCTTCAGGCACGCTCTAGACCCCATACGATTACTAAAATCTCTGATTTGCTCATGGGCCAATAGTGCACAATCAGAAATTAACCTTCCTTGAAGAAAGGCAGACTGATTTGGAGAAACCAAATCCTGAATAAATGGCTGAAGTCTGTTGCAGATAATCTTGCTAATAATTTTGTAAATCACATTACAGCAAGCAATCGGCCTGTAATCTCCAAAGGAAGAAGCGTTAGAGCCTTTAGGAACCAAGGTGAGGAAGGTGTGATTTACCTGACGAAGCAATGAACCAGATTTGAAGAAAGATTGAACAGCTGCCACAACATCATTGCCAATCAGATTCCAGTTGTGCTGGAAGAAAAATCCATTGAAACCATCTGGCCCCGGCGCTTTAGTTGCACCAATCTGGAAAACAGCCCCTTTAACTTCATCAGCAGTCACACTTCTTTCTAGCCATTTAGCAGTTTCTAGTTTTATCTTCTTCTTAGGCACCAGCTTAGGGAAGACATTCCAATAGCTGTTTTGATTATATAGACACTCATAGAAGTTGGTAGCCTCAGTTTTTATTTCCTCATAGCTTTTGCATTGAACACCATGCGCATCCACCAAATGACTCAAATTGTTGCGGCATTGCCTAGCCTTCATGGCGTTATAAAAGAAACTAGTATTCCTGTCGCCCAGGTGAAGCCAATCCTGTCTACTCCTCTGACGATACATTTCTTCATCCAAATCCAGGAAGTGAGCAAGCTCACGAGCCAAACGACGCTCTTTCTCCTGAAGGTCCAAAGATGAGTGAATAGCATACTGACCTCTAACAGACTCAAGCTGTAGCCGGCAATGATGAATAGGGTTTCTAGCATTATGCTCTTTAGCCCAATTCCTGAGATCAGTTTTCAACCTTCGCAGTTTGCTAACAAGATTGAACATACGTGTTCCTCTGATAGCATGACCCCAAGATGATTCCAATAGATCATAATAACCAGGCAAATTTATCCAGTGATTGAAGAACTTGAAAGGTTTAGGATCAGATTGTACCTGCCGATGAAGATGAACCATCATGGGCGAATGATCACTAGTATGTGGGTCCAGATAGCTGAAGAAAGAATCTGGCAGGGTGTTAAGCCAAACATCATTACATAGGACCCGATCTAGTTGAGCTGCAATTCGTCTCACACCAAGGCGTTTGTTACACCAACTAAATCGATGTCCAGTACTTTTCAGATTCTGAAGATGACAATTAGTAAGACAGAAGTTGAAGTCATGAAGAATGCTGGGCTCTACTCTGCGGCCGCCCAATTTATCTTTGGCAGAAAGAACACAGTTAAAATCACCTCCGACTATCCAAGCAACATTTTTCAAATTTATAGCATCCCTAGCCAAAAAATCCCATAATAGTTTCCTTTCAAATGAGTTATTACTCCCATATACTGCAGAGAACGCAAATTTGAGGCCCCCCACATTAGCACACTGCACCGTGATATGTTGCATTGAGATAGAAATAACTGACAAGTCCCAAATTGATGGATTAAAACCCAAAAGGATGCGTCCACCTCCATGATGAAGAAAGTTATGAATTGTAGTCCATTTCTTTGGAATACAAGATTTATTGGCAATAGAATCACAATTTAATTTAGTCTCCAATAAAACTAAAAAAGTAGGATCAAGCAATTTAATCCTGTCGCGTAGATCTCTACGCCTTACGACATTGTTTAAACCCCTGGTGTTCCAAATCAACATAGTCATTAGGATATTAAAGTTGGGTATTGAAGATACCTACTTCACTTTAAGCGGCTGCTACGCCTGGGAGCATGGACAGAAGATCCGATGTCATGCTTCGATTGCTTTTGGGAGTCCACAGATAATAGCAATTGATGTAACTCATCCGCCCATTCAGGATTAGCATAAACCGGCTCTTGGGGAAGGCATACAGGTGCATGATCTTCTAGAGGTCCCTGCTGCCGGCCGGCTTCCTCAGTCAGAGTATCAAGATCAGCTTCATGTAGCTGGCCAGGTTCCTTAGACAGAATATCAGTGCCGCAGGAAATTGCACCATCAGCACACTGTGAGGTTGGGGGGTTCATAGTGGTGTGACTCCTCCATTTTAAAGTCTGAATGAATTTTGAGACAGAAATCAGGCTTGCAAGCTTAGACCAAGGACCCATGTTGACTTCGTTGCTAGAACAAGCCATAGGCTCAGAAGCCAGATTTGAAGTTGCGTGCAAGGAGGGAACCGAATTTGGAGGAATGCACAGCAATCCGGATTGGACTTCAGCTGAGGGGGCTTTAGATGATTGCCCAGGATCGAAGTGGACATGAACATCAATTCCCTTACCCTTGTTTACAGCTTGCTTCAAATCAGAGGGCGTCATGTTGTTGAAAGGGCATTGCAAGATAGAGTGCCCAAAACATACGCATTTGCTGCAGCGAGGGGGCTCAGATTCATACTTAGTATCAATCAGCAAAACAGTCTCATCATCAAGCTCAACCTCTACATGTTTCGGCAACTCCTTCTTGGCATCTACTTCAATCAAACATCTGGCGTAGGTTATTCTCTCCAATTTGGCGGTGGCACGATCCAGACATAATGGATTGCCAATAACAGATGCAAGAATATTCAGGCCTTCCATATTCCACATGTTAACAGGGACACCATGCAGTTGTACCCAAATGGGTACGGAGCTCAGTATGTCACGATCATGCCGGAGAGATGGGCTCCACAATTTAAGCACTACCAGGCGTCCATCAAATAGCCACGGACCACCATGAAGAATCCTCTCACATTCCTCAGAAGATTCGAATCGGAAGTAGAAGAATCCGTTATCCTTGCTGAACAATTGTACCTTCTTCCTGGGCTTCCAAAGCCTCTCCATCCAGGCCAGCATCTGCCCATACAATGGGGCATCACCAAGGACATACCCAACCAAAGTCGATTTCCAATGTTCAGAACCCTTTTCCAATAGAGCATTTGAAACACGGGCTACACAAGACCCATCCTGTCTGATCTTGGGGGCAACAAAAGACATGCCAATAGATTCACCATAAGATCTCTTTGAGGAGCAGATCTCAGACCAACTGCGCTTAGGGGAAATTGGATTGATGGTAATCGGGAGGGGCCTCACAGGCATACCGCCGAACACCCTGTCTGCATTGGTAGCCTGGGGCTTCGTCACCAACCTTGGGGGAAAGCGCAGACCAATGATTTTTGATCTGTAGACGAGATGATTGTTGATCTGTAGACGGTAATGTGGATTTATGGTTAAGTGCTAGGGTGTGATTCTAGTTGTAGCATTAGCAAGCGGAGAGACGAGTTATGATGGATTGTCGAGAAACATTGAATAAAAGTTATAGGATAAGCAATCAGTATGTGTAGATATGAGAGTTGTAGGCATAAGTGTATATAGATATTATTACTATTAGTATAAGCGATTCTGAGGGTGGAATCATTTCTAAGGTGGGTAGAATGTAACAGCCGCTTTCCGACCGTTCGTATTTTCTACGCGTACGA
This sequence comes from Scilla litardierei, assembly GCA_030789695.1. NCBI lineage: Eukaryota > Viridiplantae > Streptophyta > Magnoliopsida > Asparagales > Asparagaceae > Scilla > Scilla litardierei. The sequence goes on from CM061133.1 coordinate 219,949,188, forward strand.
CTCTTTTCGTGTGCGTATTTATTTTTGCCTCTTCTTGGATCCAGACTACGCGATGTGATACATCGTTGTGACCGTATGGAAGAGTAGTTATTTGTGGGATTTTTAGTGAACGTCATTTCACGGGTCGTTCTCCCACAAATCAAGTTTGATTGCAGGATCGTCGTAGCTTTAGACTTGGTCGTCGGATCTTTTTATTTTTTAGTTCGTTCTCCGTGGACCAAACGCACGATTGACCACCGTACCCCCGAGCCTCTCTTCGTCACGGTCGTCCCGATATTTTTTTTCGTAATTTTCTGACACCCCTAGCCCAACCAAATCACTAATCAAATTCATGGCCAATTAGCCTTAACCAAATTTCAAAATTTAAACTTAATCAAATCTTGAGAGGATTCATACGTATCATATATGATTATTTCTGCCTCTACCCTCACCCAGCTTCCCCCCCACTTGCACACCCCCTCACTCACCCTCTCTCCTAGTCACCCCACAACTTATACCCCTTTCAAAATACAATGAGCAAATATCATCTTCTAAAACAAACCCAAGCCCTAGAGGAGAATGCAAGAACCCAATTTCTGGCCGACTTCTTCCTCTTCCTTTCACATCTCCACCGCCGGTGACTGGCTGCCAGACCTCCCCTCTCCGACCACCATCTCCTCCACCTTCATCTCCTCCCTCTCCCCCTCTCCAAAGCCCTCAAAAACCGCACCCAAGCCCAGATTTTCGCCCAGTTTTGCACAACAGCTAGCCACCGAAAAAACAGCCGACTCCGTCGCTCCAGTGACCACTGCCTCCACTTGACTCCCCTTTAAGACCCATATCACCTGCAAGTCTCCTTCCCCTTTTCTTTACTCTCTATCTCCCTCAAAACGCTCGCAAACACAACACAAACGGTAGTTTGGACAGATTTATCCATCGCCGGAAAAATGCCGCGTCTGGCCCCCTCTGACCACCTCCGATGGCCACCCTACCACAATTGGACTCCTCTCAAATCCCCCTATCATCTGCAATTCCCATTACTCTCTTTCCTCATCTCTAACTCCTCGAAAACCCGTAGAAACCAAGCCCTAGCGGTTGTTTTTGACAGATTTGTGCATTGTTCTTCAACGCCGGTGCACAGCCACCTCCGACCACTTCCGGTGACTACTCCACCACCATTGGATCCATCTTGAACCCCTTTAACTACTGCAAGTTTCCTTTGACTCCTCGGATCGCTGTTTTTCTGCTGAGACGCGCGACAACAACTGTTGCGCGAATCTGTCCACTTCAGCATCTCACAGCCGTCCCCTACCATGTGCTGATGCCGTCGGCCACCCACTGGGCCGAGCAACCCCCACACTGACCTTATTCAATCCCCGGCAGCATCCTTGGATCCTAGGAGTTCACGCGCATTGCCAACTCGCGTGTTTTTCCCTGACGTTGTCGCAGTCGTGTAGATCCGTTGTGTTACCCGCAACGGGAGAGAGATTGACATTTGCTCGCTGTTTTGTGCCTACACATCACTGTCCGAAAGTGTCTCGTTGTGCTACCCACGGCCGAGATGTTGCAGACGATGTCGATCCACCGCCGGTCAGACCTGACATCCGCTTTTCGATCAGCGTCAAAAGGTTAGTCCTCTAACGCGTAGTAAGAACCCCCACTGTAGCAAATCGAAAACATAATCTAAAAATCGTCAACAATAACTAAATTTCATTTCTGCTCCTTTAAAATGTTGCAAAATATTAGACATCGACGAAGGACTGAATATCTGTTCACATAGGATAGATCGTCGACTAGGTTGAACCAAAACAAAACGTGACTGTGACTGCTAGGATAGCCCCGTTGAACCTAGAAATGAACTATAATAGGAATGATGAAAACCATGTCCTGACACCACCGTTGACCCGTTTCAGACGGACCCTCGCTGACGCACCACTTCGACGGGACGCTCCGGACAGACGACGCTCTCACCACCGCAGGCAAGTGTTTACACTTGTAATCTTACGGCCACGTTTAAGCCATCTCCTTCTTAGAATGTTAGAGTACATTTGAAGAGAACCGGACGTGAAATGATAGCATCCAGGACCCCCTTGATAGCTTAGACTTGACGACGAAATCTGAGCACGAACAACAACAACTGACACCTTAGGATTTTCCTGTGTGTGTGTGTGCGTGTGGACCCCCTAGAATCAACAACAACAATAACTGCTACCATAGGTTTCACCGGTGTGTGCGTGCGTGTGGACCCCTTAGAATGAACAACTCCTTGTTACTTGTCATGTCATGGTCCCTGTTACAAAAATCCTGGGGCGTTTCGGATGCTCTCCACGTGAGAGTGATCCATGTGTTACAAAAAGCCTGCGGGCGTTTCGGATGCTCTCCACGCGAGAGTGATCCCTGTGTTACAAAAAGCCTACGGGCATTTCGGATGCTCTCCATGTGAGAGTGATCCCTGTTATACAAAAAGCCTCCGGGCATTTCGGATGCTCTCCAAGCGAGAGTGATCCCTGTTACACAAAAAGCCTCCGGGTGTTTCGGATGCTCTCCCAGCGAGAGTGATCCCTGTATTGTATTGTCTTGAGGACTTAGGTTTGGTGTAGGGTTGAGCGGTCGCATGGGGAGAGGGTTTGGCCGCCCTCAAACCGTAAGGCGTGAACCCTTCGAGTCACACATGTCTTATCTTGTCTTGTCTTGTCTCGTCTAGGTTAGTCCCGTAGCCGGTAGCACACGCTACAGCTACGGTCTGTCCTGTTTACTTTTCCTGTGACGTTTTTACTTTTTGCTTAGTATAACTACCATGTCATAACCCCAGCAGGTTAATCAACCAGTAAAATGTTGATTTTAATTACATTACACTTGCGGTAGAGTCTAACCCTTCTTTGTAGACTTTACCTGACGTAGAGTTCATTTTCTCTTAGGTGATGTACGTCAGGTGTTGAGCAAAAATACGTGAACGAGCCAGACATACCAGAGTACGTGGAGCCAGAGGACGTCGACCGGAGCGCCTTTTCGACGAGGACCAGACTTAGAGGTCTCTTCCGTCGCTGTTTTACAGAGGTTACTACTTTTAGTTGGGTGCGTAGCACCACTTTACTTTCTGCCTAGGTTGGGTGCTTCGCACCATTAGTTTCCTTTTCTGCAATTTGTTGTCATGCTTAGGCTTCTCTTTTTAGACTTTTGTACTTGCTGGATATTATCTCCTTATATTAATGAATGCAACTATCTTTCTGTACTTTCTGTTGTTTCGAATTTTATAAATGCAAGAACCTGAAATTTTCTAAAATGGTACTCCCTACAGACGCTTATTGGGTCCGAGCCTCACAGCTCCGGCCCAAGCGGACCTTAGTCACGTTTTGCTTCCGTGGTTTTGGGAAGCAGGGCGTGACAGACACAAAAATAATTGGATTGAGACATGACTGACTTGTAGAAACGACTAACATCATATTGTATGAGCTAAATTGTTAGCCATACAAAAGGAAAAATAATTGGATAGGATCCAAAGCAATTTCGAAGGATCAACTTGGTGTGATCAAGTGATGTATATATAATACTCCATTAAAAAGCAAAATAGATACACGTTATTGGATCCATTCTTAGGTTTGACATATGAATGTCCAGTGTGACTGATATGCTATAGCGGTATGAGATACCGAGATAAACAGCCTAAGTGCAAGTGGGAGATGTTGGAAGACGTATGCCCTTGAGGCATTTATCCTAAGATAATCATCGCGTTCTAATAATTATATGGTATTAATTATCCTAAGTATGAATTCGTAGAATCATATACTTAGATAATTTCCTTAGACTTATAGCAGGTATAGACTTATAGCAGGTTATTACGTATCTAGATGTAGATCTCGATTATGAGAAGTTAGTGATCGATTAGAAACTTAAGTTTTAAACGGTTCATGGTCATAGATGTGTCGAGAATAGGATATCGACACATCGGTTAGACCATTGTGTCTTTGTCTTACCTTAGGGTAATGATGATCTTATAGTCATTCGACTTGGCAAAGTCGGAGACGAGACATAGGTGCTCATTCGAGAATGAGTTCACTGAACAACCAACTTAGAGTTATTAAATGGTTATGCTTTAACTAGACTGTCAATAATAACTCTAGAGTGATGATAGGAAAGCTGGTCCCTAAGACCTGAAATCAGTACGAACCAGTGAATGGATAGTGACACTTAGATCTATGATCTAGCTTCAAGGCTCGGCCTACTGAAAGATCTTAGGTTGGGTGACACCTGAAGCTCACGAAGGAAGTAGAAGACTAAGATGGGATTCGTCTCTTCCGTTAAAGGGAAGTTAGTGTCACTGGATCAGAAGGTGTTAATCCTCGGCCGGGGTACGTTGTAGGATTTACAACGTGAATACAACAAAAACCGCCGTATACTGACAGATGTAGGCTAGTGGGGTTGACGGTAAACCATACCCTAGGCCTTGCAGAGAGACAGTCTTGACGAAAGGACTAAAACTGCGGTATTCATCACTGACACAGTCAGAGTGATCCCGACGACACGTTCATCAATGGGTCGATCACGTAAGTATGATTCTGAAACATGGACGACGCCTGCTGCTCGTGGTTACCTTCGTCTAGGGGTTTCGAGCCCCCAACCTGGTAGTAGGGTCAGGCTGTAGGGTCTCGCACCGAGTAGTATCCACATCTTAGTAATAGGAAGAACATTAAGAGGAATTCATTCGATGAAATGGAATACTTAAGTCCACAAGTTAGTTGTGAGTTCAAGTTTAATAGGGGACAAATTTTGCATGTGATGCAAACTAGATTAAATGCTTCGTGAATTGTTTACGACAATATTTAATGGAATAAAAGAGTTGGAAAGGTTACGGGATCGTCTCGGTCTAAACGCAGGTTCAAACCACGTCAAAAACAGAGTCCAAATGCACAAGTTAGAGCCAAAACAGTCAGCCCAAACAGTTTGGACTGAAACTAGCACAAGGGGGTCAGCCCAAATAGGTTGGGTGACCCCAGCCAAAATTCAAAGGGAACCATCCAACTTAGGCTGGGCGCCCAAGCCCAAGCGGGGCGTGCTCTGACCTGCCCAGTGGGCAGGTCAGGCCCGCCAACGAGCTGGGCCCGCCCAATATGCGGTCGGAGCCCAAGCCCGCCCGCTGAGCGGGCGGGTGCCAGGCCCACCCGCTCATGCGGGCAGGCACCCGCAGCAGCAGGCGGGTCCTGTTACTGAAAGCGGCAGGACCCGCCAGCGCCTTAGAGGTGCGTGCAACGCATGCGCCTCAAAGCACGTGCACTGCACGCTGCACGTGCGGGCCCACTAAACCCTAGGGTTTAGTGAGAATTTTGTGACGGCTGGCCTATGTGCAGAATTTATGGTTTTTTGCCAACTTTGAGATGACATTTGAAGGGTCAAATGACGTCGGATTGACTCGCCGTTTGTTCCTACGCGTTCACCATTTGAAGCTCTTCGAAATGATAGCTTATATGGTGTCTGAAATTCAATAGTGATGGAGATTTAATTCGTTGAAGTTGGGACTTTGAGAAAGGCTTACTAACTTCATTAACTTAATTATATCCATCTTCATTTAACTTTGTCCCACATTGCTCGTGACGAAAAAGGAGGAGCCGACTCCCTATATAAATAGGGGTGCCCCCTCTTCGTTGTAGAGTGCACCAAGTGATCGATTCGAGAAGCTCCTATTTTTTGAGCACGCTCGATCGTGAACTTAAATATTCCTCTCCTCTTTTTCTTCATATCCTCACGTCGGGTCCTAGCAAGATTACGAGGAAGTTTGGATTGGATCCAGATGTCTTTGACGCGGGTCTGCTCAAGTGAAACTTTCTTCAGTAAGTGATCGACTCGGAGGCGGCTCGGGTAGATTGGTTCGAGGGCCCAAGGTGGCTCGACTACGAGGAGCGAAAGAAGGTGGTGCGATACATCTTGCATGTCCCAAGGCCAAGATTCCGGGTATGTCAGTTAGTAGCTTTTTAGAATAATTAGTTTAATAAAGTCGCAGTATGCTAGATCCCTCTTGGGGTGGTCAGATCCACCCCAAGTTGGCATAGATCTTGGCGAGGTTCTGGCTTGCCTTAGGGCTCGCTAAAATGTTTAGCATAGTTTTCGTATTTCCACTGTGCATGATTTCCCCTCTGTTGTTCCTCCAGCTTAGGACGGGCACAGATCTGAGCTATGAGGGTCTGTTAAAACCCTTCTGGATGTTCTCATATCCCAATTTATCGTTAAGTTTCGGGATTATCGATCCTAGCCGGTCATGAACAATATCCACTTTAATGTGTCAAGCTCACTCTTTTTAGTTAATGGCTTTCCCCAAGCTTGTTTCGCTCGGTGTAGCTCAATTTTTGGTATAGGAATTTTGGCTTTGATTCCCAAAAGAATTTGCATTTTTGCTCCAATGATTTTTGGACTTTGAAAGCTTTGAAGTTGAGATACGACTTTTGATTTTTGTAGGAGCTATTGATGTTTGCACTTTGCATTTTTGGCTCCTTGGCTTTTGTTTTACATTTTTAAAGTCATTCAATTTTTGAATTTGGCTTTCTTTTGAGTTGCGGAGCAAATTATAAAGTGTAAGAGCTTTGGGAAAAAGATATAGCGAAAACAATTTCAGGGGAAAATCTAAAGACATGGTGGAGAATAAAAGATATAGTGGAGTAGGAATGTTTGAATATCACTCGATTCACTCATATTTTTATATATGTGCACGAACAGTTCAGAAAAATAATCCATTTACTATACTTTATCATGGAATAGATTGTTCCTACTCATATCAACAAGCTATGTAGTCAGGCTACCAAATATCACAACAAGCATGCAATCAGAGATATGAATAAGAAATCAAAGCATGGCTTCAGTTATACTAATGATGCTTGAACCTTGGTGTGTTTCCATTGAAAGCATACTACGTACTAATTCATATAGACATGTTCAATAAATTTCAAGCAATTACATATAGAGAGATATCGAAAGAACTTTACTTAAGCACTTATAATAGAGTAAGAATATGATATTTCTATAATAGTGTAGCATGGAAAAAGTGTTGTGATAGCGGTGAAAGGACGAGATATAGCATCATAGAGTATTCACCTAGAAAAGGAAAGAAAAGAAATAGATAAATAAAAACGAAAACACATGCTAGCACACAAAATGAGAAAAAACATGATGATTCTAAAAAAAGAAAAATGGGGTGAAAAAGTGGAAAGAAATAAAAATAAAAAGTGAAAATAAAAAATATATAAAGCGATCGCCCTCATCCCCCAAACTAAACGCAGCAGTGTCCTCACTGCTGAGAACACGTTCATAGAGACGGAGAATGACGCTAAGGATGGGGTGGGTTCGATAAAGGAAAAATAGAAATCTTAAAAAAAGAAATAAAAATGCAAATATATGATCTTAATATATATGTGCAAGGCATGAAAATTATGATGACGATGATGGTGGTGGTGGTGGTGGACACATCAAAATGTGTCTCCCCCAAGTTATACGAAGCTGGGTTCGTTAGGACAGATGGGCACCAAAATAAATGGGGGAGAATGGATACAGTGAGAAGGGAGGATCAGGCAGCACCACCACCTGTTGGGGGGTGGTACCTGAAGATGTTGCAAGATGGCATCGAGTTTCTCATTGCTCAAGACGCTTAAGTGCATCAATAGATCTGTGCAGCTCTACAACAGCACGCTTGACTCGACCTTAAAGGTGATACTCGCAAGTGTACGAGGTCGGCAAATAATATACCCGGTGAGTACGTGATCGTTTCTACAGAGACAGAACTAATCTGCAAATTCACACAAATAGTCAGAGCATGTAAAGAATGGTTGAGGGTTCTAACCACCCTTTGAGGGTGAATGATTGTTTGAATAGATGGTTTATCTAAGCACCCTAGAGTTAGGGTAATATCCTAAGATTTGGATGCAAGGGTGTAATGCCCGTAGATGTGATATACTGTACGAGCATATGTGTATAAGAAATTTGTGGTGTGCATAGCGATTTTGTACGTGAATGGCTATATGGTTGACCATGACGTGATTTGGATATATAAGTGAGTGTATGTGGTTGTCTTCTCCTGCTAATTATTTTGTTGTAATTTCAAGAGATTATTATTATTGGCATTGCTAGGCTTATGAGAGTTATCATTTTTGGCTTGGCCTACAATTAATTTTATTAGTTATAGTTTGTTGGGCTAAATAATGGGCTGGATTCTTAGATGAGAGAAGAGGGATGAAATTTTTTTAATACAATGGCAAACTTGTAGATACCCTAACATTTCTTCTTCTACAATTTTCCTTTTAATTCTTTTTCTTTTTCCCTAATTCCTTTCCTTCTTCCCAAAGTGAGGCCGACCCTCTCTCCCTACTTGCCTGCTGCCAAAACTCCCCCAGGCCGAAAAAAAGAACCACATGCTGCCGAAAATTCTGGGAGGAGATGGAGGGAAAATGGGAAGAAGAAGAAGGAAAGAAGAGGAAGAAGAGAAGTAGTGAAGCCCTAAGCACATCCCCTCCTTCTACCATTCATTTTCTTCAATTTCTTCTCAACCCCATGGCCGAAACTCCCTTGACTGGTCGAATCTCTTGTTGCTGCCGAAATTAGAGGGAAGATGGAGATTAGGGTTGGGGTTAAGCTTGGAGATTTGAGGATTATTGGGTTCTCATGAAAGTAGAGAAGGATTTCATCCCAATTAAAGGAGGATTTTGGAGAATTTCGAAATTTAGGGCTTGGTGTTGGAGAAGGGGATTCATGATGGCTTCTTTGCAATCAAAGGGGGATTTCCTCTCATTGGAAGAGGATCTTGCAACTTAGTAGAGTTAGGATATCAATCCAAATTCATATGCTTTATTTCATCTTGTTTGAATTCCAAGTTTGCATCTTTAGGGTTATGTAGCAATAGTTTTGGGTTGATGCATTCAAACTTGATTTGGGATGTTATGTTAATTTACTTGGTGCTATAATTACATTTCATGTTTCCCTTATATGTGTTGGTTCACTAATTAGGAGAAATTACTCTTATTTGGAAGTTGCTCTTACATGTGGTATGAAAATTACTAGATGCTCCTACATGATTGGGATTTTGGGAAATTACTAGTCAAATTGTTTATTATCAATCGTTGGGATGTTCATTTGTATAAAATTACATACATTTGGTACGTGTAAAACTATCTTCATATGGCTTGTTATTCCAAGTCTAACCAATCGGGCTAATGAGGTTGTCTCTAATTTTGGGTAGTACATTTGTTTCATGCTATAGAGTATGAAGTGTTGGGTTAATTTTTCTTAAGACCCAATTAATTTGTTGAGTTGAAATTGACGCAAGTTGAATATTGGGAGCTTTATTTCACACTTTCCCTTGCATGAGAAGTGCTCATTTTTCTTTAAGATGAGAGGTTGTTTAGTTTCATATGTGGGAAACCAATTGAGATGAGACGTTGCTTAATCTCCATTAGAGATGAGAAGTAAACTATTGAGTAATGCATCGCTCAAATTTTATTTTGGTGTAGAAAGGTTTGGAATGGGGGAAGAAGTGTTGCATGAATTTCTCTTAAATTTCTCATGTAACACGAAACTTATCATTAAATTTCTCTTGTATGAGAATGAGCTATGTTAGGTGATATTACTCTCATTTGGGGTGAGATTGTCCCCATTTTGACATATGGAGTCATTTGATTAAATGAATTGGCTTTCATTTCGTTGCATTGATTAAATGAAATTGCTTGCTTTAATTTAGCTATGGGGTAGAGGGAGATGGAAATGGTGCGAGATGATGCCTTTAACACCTTGATTCAATAATTAAGCAAATTGCACTCGTTAGCATTGTCGGAAACATAAATCTATTTCCAATTCCTTTTGCATGAATTGGGTGACTTAGGTAAGTTATGTGGACTTTAGGCGGTGACATGGAAATTTAAATCATGTATGGAACTTTAAATTAATTAAGTTGAACTTGTGTTGCAAGTTCTAATTAAGAATGATTTCCTATGTTGTGTTGATACTAAAAGAGAAAAGTGCTTCTTTATGTTGTGGTTTAGTAGTTTGTTGTTACTAGTAGGATGTTGCTAAAGAAGTTGACTTAAATTAGGAGGATGCATACCTTCATATGCCTTGAAATTAACCATTTCACTAATAAGATGTTATCTTGCTAATAGCCTCTTGTTGCCACCCTTAAATGTGATAGTGTACTTGACTTGCTAAATTGCTCGTGTCTAAATGAAGTGGCTATCTTCGAATCAAGGAGTGATTTTTATTGCGATATTTGCAAAATACTCGCTTTTCATGTCAGGAATAATATTTATCCCAAGTTCAAGCATGTGTTTCCATTTTTATGAAATATGCAAGCCATGCTTGTCTTTCTTATTAAGGTATGATGCTCAAGTTAGCTCTTTATTGTGTCGATATGGAAAGCTTCATATGTGGTGGCAAACCCTTCCGTGATATTTCGGCCTTGGGCCTCTTGTAATATTTTGATGTGGTAATGAAATTGTGATGGTGTTGGAAAAAGAAAAAGAAAGAAATTTGAAGAAAGCTAAATGCAAAGAATGTAATTTGCACCCATACACATGGGTTGTGATATGATGTGGTTAGGACACGAGGTGGAGTGCACGGGCATGGACAAAGTGCCGCGGTAGGAGGCGGGTGAATACGTTGTTGGCTACCTCTTGATCCATTAGGTGGCTCCACGTTGATAACGGAGTAGAATCGCTTGCACGTGCACGCCGGCACATTCATGGGATCCCCATTGCATTGCATTGCATGGTGTCACATTGTTTGTGTTTCATGCGCATCATGGCATCATTGAGCATCACGTGTGATTGGTGGTTAAATATGTGTGATTGTTACCTTTTGGGCATGAATGTTGCCATGAATGCGTAGGTGCTTGGAAGTTGTATGAAATATTGGGATGTTGGAAGTTATGTTAATTGTGAATGTTGGAAGCCTCATTCATGGGATGTTGGCAATATTATTGTTGCTATTGGCGAAGTTGTTGTCATATGTTATTTGGTTTATGGTAGATCATGCTTCTCTTTATGCTACATGCCTGTTTGCATTAATGTTTCATATGGTAGTTTCATGTAGTCTTTTGCTAGCCCACAATTATATGCTTGTAGGCCAATCATGTTACATATTCTTGTTTTCTTCATTGTTATGGAAATTAAATGGGTGCTTTAGTAGATGATTCCAAATGCTAAATCTATGATTCTATGAAAAATCCATGCATGTATCACATTAATGTGTAAAATTTCCACGGTGTGCAATTTGTTAGAATTGTCCAAATGGAAACATGCGAGATATTGGCCGTGCCTTGAGGTGCATATGTGGATTGGTTTCAGCACTTTCTCTTATGATTCTTTGATTAAGGATATGTTGTTTTATAGTTAAACAGGTTTCTCTTGAAATATTACTTATGTTGTATTTGGGAAAATTGATAAATACAAGAGAAACTCTGTCGAAATTTTTGGTGAGTATTTCGAAAGCATTCCATAACATCCTCAGCATTAGAAACATCGGTCAGGACTACACCAAACTGCCACTTGCTAACTCTCTTAAAAATCCCAGGTTTGAATGAAAACCCGTTTGAAAACTTAGGGTAAAAGAAAACTTAAAAGTGAATGAGGTGACTTGGGTTTCTTTTGGTATCTGCTACTAGTGGTATTTGGAATGATGTTATAATGCTAGGTCTAGTCCCTGTTACCGTACATCCCTCTGTCTGTGGCACTCACTCTGTTTTGCAGGTTCTCCCTTGCGGCAGGTATGTGATCTGTTGGTTATGTCATTTGATTGCCCCTGCCATGTTATGTTATGAGCTAGATGGTAGACTATTGTATCGAGCATACCTCTCCTTTGCACCATGTGATTTGGGTTTGGTATTCATACTGGGTCACGCTGTGACGTGTCCCCATTGATATTTTCAGGTGTTGGTTTGTGGAGTCAAAGGCCCGCGAGCACAGTTGGTGGGATTGAGAATGGGGGTGAAAGCTGGAGAGATTGGGCGTGTCATTGTACTTGGGTGAGTTTGGGTCATATATATTGTATTAGAGATTTGTAATTGATGTTGTAATTGAACAGTTTATATATATGTTACATTGGTGTTTTGAGTTGGAGGCTCTCTTTGTGTTTCTGTGATGTCTGGATTGGTACAGGTACTATCCCAACAGTGTGCAGTGGGCCTGCTTGAGTTTTGAAATTTTATTGCCATCGTAACACCACCTCTTCGAAAATACCTGATACGGATTCGTACTTATCGGGTATCCCGGGGAGGGGGGTGTTACAAAGGGCGAGGAAGAGTGCGGGTGTTGAGGATATCAGTAGGATTACTCAATTGCTCTGTTAAATGTTAATTCCATAATAACTCGATCACTCATCCATGTCAAGGTATGAGGATCGGGAAATAAATCAATTAAGCACATTTGGGGTGCACCAAAGATTACTGCTAATTGGGTTCTTCTCCTAATTAAAGCTCATGAATCACTCCCACACCCATTTCTAGGTATGTGAGAGTAGTACATGTAGGTTGTGTTGTGCATCACACAACCACCGTTCTGCGGCCCCTTTCGGGTAATGCACGATTCGATAAACAGGTTACAACCCAATTAACAATTTGGGTTATCGGGTGAATTAAACTTCTAAATTACTGAATATGGATTGAAGGGGTCTTGCATTCATTTCAAGATATGCAATACCCATTAGATACATAGATGCAATAATTACGAAACATCACCGTTCTGCGGCTCCTCCATGGATAGTATCCAATCCAATTAATCATAAGCTTATTTCACCCAACAACATGGATTAACAAAGGGGTGCTGGAAATCAACATTAGCAAGGCAATCAAGACATCCTACATCAATCCAAAACACCCACACATTGAATCTAGCCTAACTTATCAAGAACAGAATAAACATTCATAAAAATAGACATAGTTCAATACAAGAAATGAAAGAAAATGTATAATAGCAAGAGGGTTGGAGATTTGTCACCAAATACAAGCTTCCTCAATCCTCAATCAATCTCAGCAACAGCAAAAACGAGATCAGAAAACTCAAAACTCTCCAAAACCCTAATCTCCTTCTTACGGAAGAAGATGACCTAAAAATAGTAAAAGATTAAGTTCTATATTTATTACATCTTAATAGTAGTGTTTTATACCCCCTAGGGGTTGCATCTCATCCCTCCAAAATATCATCCAACAGCCCACATCAACTGGAGAGCAATCAGGTTAAAAGAAACCCGTTTCTCGCAACCCAGGATTTGGGCGAAAACCCCTGATCAGTCGACTACTGAACAAACGGTAGTCGACTGATGACAAGCGACTTTCATTGCTTCCAAAGGGAGATAGACGACTGTCTTCAAAATCACAGTCGCATGTGCAATCCATAGGCGACTGTCTTTTATTCATCAGTCGCCTGCTGCAGAAGTGTCAAATTAACAGAGAGTCGGCTCTTTTTGCTCCCTCAGGCACCTGGAAAATCAGTCGACTGATGCGAAAATGACATGCGACTGTACAATATTACAGTCGGCTGTCAATCCTCTTGCAGTCGACTGTTATTTGGCTTCAGCTTCTTCAGCTCCAGTTCCTTAAAGGTATGCGACTGCTGTTGTTTGGACAGTCGACTGTTGGGTTGCCCAGGCACCTGTCATTCCTTCTACAGGCGCATGTTTTGTACTCATCTTCGTGAGTTGATTTAGTCCTCTTCGGGACACCTGAAAAATCCAGAAAAATCCCAAAAATATAGTAGACATTTATAATGCTTTGGGAAGTGAAATTGTGCCAAAATAAAATCATATGCTCACAAATGATGAATTAACGTAAATGTAGTTAAGAGAGCATGATTACAAGGATTATGTGCATAAGAGGAAATGATTATGGGGCTAAAATATGCAATATTCAATCATAATCACACCCCCAACTAGCGTTTTGCTAATCCCTAGCAAAATAAGTGACCAATCCTAGAATACAATGTTGACTCCATTCATGGATTATTGATAATACTAAAGGGTGTTGAAATCATATATATAAGGGCAAAGTTCTCAAGTCTATACACTCTTCCCTATGAATATAATCTCATTCCTCTTACGCACTCCATCATCCACACCTAAGCTTAGTATATTCCTTAATATGTCGCAATCTCCTGATGTAAGATCCTTAGGAAGTCTCGAGCTTATGGGATAAAACACTTACTCCCTCAAAAGATCATGGAAATGAGTTGTGGTTCAAATTTCATGCATTTAATCAAATTTCATGGCAATATTTGCATTATTCAAAGTACCATGGCAAAAGTTTATGCCTTATTCAAATGGGCACAAGTGCACTTATTAATGTAACATTTGAAAGCTTTCATTTGAGCAACTCCAAATTCCAAGTCACTATCTTAGGATCCATGAATATAAACCTAGCTAAATTTTTAAAATCCCTACGGCTTAATCAATTGATTGTTGATACCAAGGTTTCTAGATCACTATAGGATTTCAAATGGATGGTAATTGCCATGAGCTTCAAGCTAAAAGGGCCAAGTGTAAGCATGTAGAGAAACAATTAATTGCCATTAATACATAAAGATACAACACACCCTAATTTGCCAAAATCCACTTCAAGAATACATTTTTACCAAAGTTGGGAAGGATCACCACATTTAATCAATGAGTCTAACAAAAAGCTATAAGTTACAGAAATGCTGGTGATGGATGGAAAATTTTTATTTCATTCAATTTATTCGCAAAAAGATGAAAATCATAAAGAGATGCTCAATTTAAAGAGATGCTCAAGAAGTTTCTATATCCTAGTCCTACACCCACCAACTAAAAATAAACATGGTCCTCAATGTTTGAAGGGTGAGATGAAATATATGCATAGAAAATGGATAAACTAGGATAAGAAAGCTTGAGCAAGAGTTATTCATTACTACATACTACTAGATAGGAATGTTTTGGAACGAACACACCTAGTTGGTTCCACCCGACGGTGGTTCCGTAAGCTTCATAGTGACCTCGTCTCTACTCCACGGCTCTTGGTAATTCTTTAAACGTTGGCCGTTCACCTTGAATTCATTGCCATTTTGTGGGTTGGCAATGGTCACCGCGCCATATGGAAACACCTCCCGAACAATGAAAGGTCCAATCCACTTCGAACGAAGATTTCCAGGGAAGAGATGAAGTCTTGAGTTGTAGAGTAGCACTTTCTCCCCCATGGCGAATTCTCTCCTCAAAATGATTCGATCATGGGCGTACTTAAGCCTCTCCTTCACAAGCTTGGAATTGTTGTATGCCTCCCTCCTTATCTCTTTGAGCTCCACTAACTGTAATTTACGAGAAGAGGGGTCAATTTCACAATTAAACTTTTTAATTGCCCAAAAAGATTTGTGTTCAAGTTCAATAAGTGGCAAAATTTTCCAAAACCTAAGCGATATGGGAACATCCCTAAAACCATTTTTAGGCGGTATGGTATGCCCACAATGCCTCGGAAAGACGCATGCTCCAATCCTTCCTTGATAGATTCACCGTCTTTTGGAGTATGTTCTTGATCTCCCGATTTGCCAACTCCGCTTATCCATTGGTTTGGGGTGGTATGGTGTGAAAACCTTGTATTTCACCACAAACTTCTTCATTAAGCTTGCAAAAAGGCGGTTGCAGAAATATGATCCTCCGTCGCTTATCATAGTCTTTGGCATCCCGAATCGTGCGAAAATGTTTTCTTTCATGAATTTAAGCATGATAGCCGCATCATTGGTCCTACAAGGAATAGCCTCAACCCATTTAGATACATAATCTATAGCAAGCAAAATATATGTGTACCCAAAGGCCGAAAGAAATGGCCCCATAAAATCAATGCCCCAACAATCAAAAATTTTTAGTTCAAGAATGGGGTTTAACGGCATCATATTTCTTTTAGTAATCCCCCCAACTTTTGGCATGCTAAGCATGACTTACAATATGGTTAAGTGTCCTTAAACATGCTAGGCCAATAAAAACCACATTGTAGAATTTTTGTTACGGTCTTTTGAGCGGAAAAATGACCACCACACACACCCTTATGAAAAAAATGCAAAACATTATCAAACTCATGGTCGGGTATGCATCTCCTTACTATTTGGTCATTACAATACTTGTAAAGGTAAGGGTCATCGAAAAAGAAAGATTTTACCACAAAGATGAACCTTTTTTAATCTTGGCGAGACCAAGTGTTGGGAGTCTTATCGGTGACCAAGTAGTTTATGATGTCGACATACCATGGGAGTGTGTGGGAGATCGCAAAAAGATATTCGTCAGGAAACGAATCATTCAATGGGATGGTTGCCGGCTCCATGCTCATTGTTAACCGTGAAAGGTGATCGGCAACATGATTTTCCACTCTCTTCTTGTCCTTAATGGCGATGTTGTATTCCTGCAAGAGCAAAATCCAATGGATTAGTCTAGGCTTGGCGTATTTCTTGGAAAGGAGATATTTAAGAGCGGCATGGTCGGTGAAGATTGTAATTGGGAATCCCAATATGTAGATACTGAATTTCTCCAACGTGAAGACAACGGCTAAAATCTCCTTCTCTGTGGTGGTGTAGTTTCGTTGAGCTTCATTCATGCTCTTGGGTGCATAGTAAATCATTACGGGGACATTGTCCTTGCGTTGTCCAAGAACGGCACCAACCGCATAATCACTAGCATCGCACATAATCTCGAAGGGTGATGTCCAATCTGGCACATGAAGAATAGGTGAATTTGTAAGAAACTTTTTCAACTTCTCAAAAGCAAGTTGACAATCATTATTCCAATCAAAATCCACATCATTTTTCAAAAGCATGCAAAGAGGTTGGGATATTGAGCTAAAAGCTTTTATGAATCTCCTATAAAAACCGGCATGCCCAAGAAATGATCGAATATCTCTTACACAATGAGGAGTGGGTAGCTTTTCTATTACTTCGATCTTGGCTTTGTCAACTTGCATACCTTCTTTGGATACACTATGACCGAGGACTAAGCCTTCGGTGGTCATGAATGGCATTTCTCCCAATTCAAGAGAAGGTTTTTCTCGATGCACCGATCTAACACCAAAGCCAAGGTAGATAAACAGTTATTAAATGAGCTACCATACACAGAGAAATCATCCATGAATACCTTCACAATCTTTTCAACCATATCATGGAAAATGCTAAGCATGCAACGTTGAAAGGTTGCGGGGGCATTACATAAGCCAAATGGCATCCTCCGGAATGCAAAAGTGCCAAAGGGACAAGTGAAGGTGGTCTTCTCTTGTTCTTCGAGTGCTATTTCAATTTGATAATATACGGAGTAGCCATCAAGAAAGCAATAATACTCGTGTCCGGCCACTCTCTCTAGGATTTGATCTAGAAATGGAAGAGGAAAGTGGTCTTTACGGGTCTTACAATTAAGCTTCCTATAGTCAACACACATGCGCCATCCCGTGGTGGCTCGCATGGGGACTAACTTATTGTTCTCATTTTTAACCACCGTTAGCCCCGATTTCTTAGGTACAACTTGAATGGAGCTGACCCATCTACTATCGACAATGGGGTATGTAATACCCGCATCAAGAAGCTTAAGGATTTCACCCTTTACCACTTCCTTTAGGTTAGGATTTAACCTACGTTGCATTTCTCTAGTGTGTTTGGTGTCATAATCTAAGTAGATGTGGTGCTTACAAATTAGGGGGTCAATACCTTTAATGTCGGTAATTGTCCTACCAATTTCCCCCCATATGAGTTTTAAGCACTTCTAACAATTGCATTTCTTGCTCATTAGAGAGTTTAGACGATATTACCACGGGGAATGTGTCGGATTCCCCAAGAAATGCATACTTCAAATATGGCGGCAACTGCTTCAAGTCTAATGATGGGTGCTCTAGCTTCTATGGCCTTTGGTATGGCGTGTCCAACGGTAGCGACTCAAAAGATGGCATCCACTTAGTTACCGCGCCAACTTCCTGCAAAAAACAATCGGTGTCAATATTCTCACAAAAATGTTCACCAAAATTAAGCGCTTCAATAAATTCTGCATCAAAATGATCTTCAACTAGAGTCTCAATCATGCAAGCATCCTCAAACTCACCATCCCCTGATGGCAACTTACAAGCATTGAAAATGTTTAAGTCAAGGGCATGTTGCCAAAAGTGATCTTAAGTTGACCATCACTACAATTGATTATAGCATTGTGTGTGGCTAGGAACGGTCTACCTAAGATGATGTGGGTCAGTGTTTTGGTTTTGAGGCCCAAGAATGTCCAACACGACAAAGTCCACCGGGTAGTAAAATTTGTCCACTTGGACAAGCACGTCCTCTATGCTACCCTTGAGGACCTTGATGGATCTATCGGTCAATTGGAGAATAATGGGTGTAGATTTTAATTCTTTGAGTCCTAATTGCATATACAAGTCATATGTCAAAATGTTAACACTCGAACCTAAATCAAGGAGGGCTTGTTGGGATTTTCAAGGTCCCTTAGGGCATATATTCTCGCCCGTCCTAAGTCAGACGAACAAAAATATAAAAGCAGCAGCAGAAAAATATTATTAAACTCTTTTAATAAAAGCTACCCTAAGGAAACATGCTCCTAGCCAGGATTATCTACTAACTCGGGTTAGGTCTGACCAACCCGAGAAAGGTCTAACTACTGCAAAATATGAAAGTCATAATAAAAAGGACTCACCCGGAATCTTGCCTTGGTACATGCAAGATGTACCGCACCGTCTTCTCGCATCGTGCCTCGAGCTGAGCCGCTTTCCAAATCGCACCATGCCTCTGAGCCGATCACTTGCCGAAAAAAGTTTCACTTGAGCAGACCCACACCAGAGATTTCTGGATCAGATCCAAACCTCCTCGTAGTCTTGCTAAGACCCAACTGGAGGATAGAAAGAGCTATATAGGAAGAATAATTTAAGTCTTGATCGAGTGTGCTCAAAAAAGCAAGAGCTCCTCAATCAGAGACTTGGTGCAAGCGTTAATGAAGAGGGGGCACCCCTATTTATATAGGAGACCTGCGCCACCTCATTTGCTACGAGCAATGTGGGACAAAAATAAGTGAAGAGCGATTTAATTGAGTTAGAGAGCCTTTCTCAAAGGCCTAGCTTCAACCAATTAAATCTCCCTCACCATTGAGCTCTAGAGACGATACATGTTATCATTTCGAAAGGCTAGGAATGGTGAACGCGTAGGAACAAATGGTGACGAAATCCGACTTTGTTTAACCCTTCAAACAATTGCTCAAAGTTGAGCAAAAGTCACACATTTGTAGCCGTCATGGGTTTCAAAAACCCTATCCAAAACAACTTAAGTTGCGGGTGCGCTCGCTAAGCTAGCGGGCACACCCGCCAAGGGCAATGGGCACGCCCACATTGGGCGCGCCCGGAGCAGGCGCTCGGCCCGCTGTACCAGCGGGCTGTGCTCGCTGAACACAGCAGGCTGCACCCGCTTTTACGGTGGGTGGACCCGCTTATCCAAGTCGGTCTAACCCACCTTTGCCTTGTGCTGTTTTTGCGTTTCTGGGCTCGTTAGAGCTCTGATTCCAGCGCAGTTTGTTCATGTGGATTCCTCAGGAAGTCCTGTTCAATTCCAAATGCTTTAATCTCACAACTAACTTGTGAACTTAATAATTTGTTTGCATCAAATGCATTCCTCTTTACGATCTTCCTATTACTAAGACGTGAATATTACTCGGTGTGAGACCCTACAGCCTGACCTTACTACAGGTTGAAACTCGAAGTCCCTAGACGACAATAACCACGAGCAGCAGGTGTCGTCCCTGTTTCAGAATCATACTTACGTGATTGACTTGTCGGTAAAAGTGCCGTCGAAATTACACTGACTGTGTCCGTGATGAATTTTGCAGTTTTAGTCCCTTCGTCTTAACTATGTCACTTGCCCAGCCTAGGGTATGGAACTCTGTCAACCCCACTAGCTAGCAGTGGTTAGTATTCATTGGTCTCTGGTACATTCATGTTGTACATCATACAACATACCTTGGCCAAGGTTTTACCGAGAGCAGTATTGACCTGTGACACTAACTTCCCATTAACGGAAGAGACAAATCCTCTCTTGATCATTACTCAGCTCGTACGCTTCAAGTGTCACCCAGCCTAAGATCTTTCAGCAGGCATTGCCTCGAAGCTAGATCATAGACCTAAGTGACACTGTTCATGCACAATTTTCGTACAATGATCTTAAGTCCTAAGGACCAACTTGCCTATCATCACTAGAGTTATTAATGATAGTTAGTTAATGTTTAACCATTTGATAACTCTATATTTGGGTCATCCAGTGGACTCATTCTCTAATGAGCAGTTGTGTCTTATCTCCTACGTCATCAAATCGCATGATATGAGACCAACAAGACAAAGACACAATGGTCTGTTCGATGTGCTGATATCCTATCTCAACGCATCTACGACCACGAACACTTTTAAGACTCAAGCTCCTATCGGTCAGACATTTCTCATAATCGCGATCTCTATCTCGAAACATGTATGACCTAACTTGGAGTCTAAGGAAAATATCTAAGCAATATATAAAATAGAAAATTACTCAGACAATTTGTACCAAAAAGCATACTTTCATTTATGAACAAGATGTTTACAAATATAAATAGCCTCGAGGGCATACATCTCTCTACATCTCACACTTGCACTCAGGGCCATTTATCTTAGTATCTCATACCACATTTACACACTAGTCTCTCTAGACGATCGCGTGCCAGCGCATTCGTGAATGGATCTGCTAAGTTGTCTTTCGAACAGACTCTAAGGAGTTCTATATCTTTCCTCTTCTTAAAATCCCGTATCAGGTGATACTTCCGAAGAATGTGTCTAGATCTCTTGTGGAATCTTGGTTCTTGAACCAGACTGATGGTTGCATTGTTGTCCAATACAGCGGTATTGGATCTTCAATTGTAGGTACCATTCCCAGCCGGTTTATGAACTTCCTCATCCATACTGCTTCCTTTGCCGCATCGTTGGCCGCTATGTATTTGGCCTCCATCGTGGACTCTGCAACAGTATCTTGTTTGGAACTCCTCCAACTGACTGCTCCTCCGTTGAGAGTGAAAACATATCCAGAGATCGATTTGCTATAATCTATATCACTCTGAAAGCTGGAATCTGTGACGCCTTCAACCTTGAGCTCTTCACTTCCATAAATCAAGACTAAGTCTTTAGTCCTTCTTAAGTACTTAAGAATTGCCTTGACTGCTCTCCAGTGTTCTTCTCCAGTGTTAGATTGATATCGACTTACTGCACCTAGTGCATAAGCGACATCGGGTCTGGTACAGATCATGGAATACATGATAGATCCTACTGCTGAAGCATATGGGATATTACTCATGCGATTCTTTTCCAAGTCAATTTTTGGAGACATCTCCTTGGAAAGGTTTATTTCATGATTGGCTGGTATTAAACCACCCTTACTGTTTTCCATGCTAAACCGTTTTAGCACGGTGTCAATGTACCTGGTTTGAGAGAGTCCAAGCATCCGTTTAGATCTATCTCTATAGATTTTTACACCTAATATGTAGGATGCTTTTCCCAAGTCTTTTATGGAGAAGTTAGTTGATAACCATTCTTTAATAGACTCCAACATATCTATGTTGTTACCTATTATCTGAATATCATCCACGTACAGCAGAGGATAACTAAAGAATTATTACTGGTCCTTTTATAGATGCACGGATCATCCTCATTTCTGACAAAACCAAACTCTTTGACTGTCTTGTCAAAACATATGCTCCAACTTCTTGAAGCCTGATGTGTCCGAAATGTAACCCTAGAGTGACCTAGTTATGGCACGAATTACACGGAGACAAATCCATGGCAATAGTGCCATAAACTTGATCGGCCCAGAATCAACTCCGAAATGATGTCGTTTACCGCAAGCGCACAGTATAGTGGCGAGCGGGTATCGAACACGGGGAAGCGGTGCTATACTACCTATCTACTCCTAGGTGTTGAGTATTGGTGTTTCATACCAATCTTATTTTGATGATGATCACAACATTATGTTGTTGCTAATGACTCTCTTGTTTTAGTCTCATAGTTTCATTTCAAGAATATCTTTCTTGGAGACTAGACACTTGATGCAATGATGGACATCAAATGGAGAAGGGCCAAAGCTTGGACTCAAGGGGTGCCAAAGCTTGGAGATGATGGGGAGCATCAAGGCATCAAGATTAAAGACATAGACTCTAACGAAAGCAATGTAATCCATGTAATATTTCCTTTGTTGCTTTCTCTCTCATTTGAGTCTAGGTTAATGTAATGCCTTGATAGATGGTCTACTCATACATGCTCATGCATTTAACCATCTTAGTGAGCCTTAGGATTATCATAGAATCCAACCCAATAGACTCATCTTGACCAAAGACTCATTTGGAGTCTCTGGTTCTCCATCAGTCGCCTGCTGAAGGACTCACAGTCGACTGGGTGATTTCCAGTCGCCTGTCGATCCCTCTACAGTTGACTGTGATGCACAGCTCAAGTCAACATTTTTATTGACTCTACTTGAGCTTTTCGCATCAATCGACTGATGCTCAGTTTACATTCGCCTGTAGATTTACAGTCGCGTGTGAATTGGTCAACAGTCGTCTGAGTAGCGTAAGTGCATATACTGCTTCTCTCTGTTATTCTCCATCTCCTGCAGCAGACGGCTGATAAAGGGTTCGACTAATAAAGGGTTTACAGTCGTATGGCTATTTTACAGTCGACTGTATACTTGTCATCAGTCGCATGTAGGCTTATCTGGAGAAAGAGTGCAGCTCTCTGTTTATTCCATTCCCTGTAGCAGTCGCCTGCTGAAGGTTTTACAGGCATCTGTCCTGTTCACAGTCGACTGTATCGACTTCATCATTCGACTGTCGTGGCTCAGATTATAGCCGTTGGATATTTTCTAGCCGTTGGACAGTCGACTGTCATTTGTTCATCAGTCGACTGTCAGTGTCGTTTTCGCCCAGTCTCTAGCCGTTGCAGCCTTGTGCTTTTGGCTGTTTCCTTGGGTTCTGAGGGTTGATATAGGGTTCCTATATATATGGGTGTGCTGAGTTCATTAGAACTTTTAGATGCTATTGAAAATCATAAGAGTTTAATAAGCCACTCTCAAACTCTCTCATTTCCCTCTTTGAGCTCTCATTCCTCTTCATGCATTGAAGTCCAGCTCAAGGGAAATCATCCAAGTGCTTTCAAGCATATCTCAACATTTGGAGATCCTCTTCCATGCCTTGCATTCATCTATGAGTAAGCATCTCAAGGCATAGGTAAGAGTATTTATTTTACTTGGTACTTCTTGTAACACTAATTCTCTTTGTAGGAATTAGTCTTTCTTTCTTTGTGGGAGTTTATCTCTTTGTGGGATTAGGATATTCTCTTAGTGGGAATAACTCTCTTTGTGGGAGTAACTCTCTTAGTGGGAGTTTGGTGTCCTAGTGTAGGGCTAACCCTAATTCTCTAGGTGGGAGTTTGACCCTTGTGTAGGGTTGGTTGGTTCCTTGTGTAGGGCAAAATCCTCTTGGTGAGGTATCCCCTTTGTGGGATTTGTATTCACTTCTCTTTGTGGGATTATAGTGAATATTGGTGTGGCTGGACGTACCCAAGTTTTGGGGAACCAGGGTAAAATCTTGTGTTTGCATTTGGATTGATTGTGTCAATTATTTCCTCTTGCATTTATTATTCCGCATTTGCAAGTTTAATTTTAATTGGACAATTTATTGCCATTACACTATTCACCCCCCCCCCCCCCTCTAGTGTGTTATTGTTAGTATTGCAAGGGTAAGGTGATCCTTACAATTGGTATCAGAGCGAGGTTATAGCATACTGCAACGATGGCATTCAATGCCTCATCCGCGTCTCATGAAGAAGGTCATTCAACCGTTCGACCCCCGCTCTTCAACGGAACCAACTACCAAAGTTGGAAGATCAGGACGATGATCTACATGGAGGGTCAAGACCTATGGGACATCACGTAGGTGCCATTTGATAAGCCCACTACACCTGCAGCTTCAAGGACAAAGGCGGAGAAGGACTCGATCAAGTTCAATGCGAGGGCTATGAATGCATTCCATTGCGACCTCTCAGTAAATGAGTTCAACCGCATCTCCATGTGTAAAACGGCCAACGAAATTTGGCATACTTTGGAGATATGTCATGAAGGGACTCCAAAGGTAAAGAAATCTTAAAAAACTGTGTTTAGATCTAAATATGAAATGTTTAAGATGCAGGAAGGAGAAATCATTTCAGAAATGTTCACAAGGTTCACAGATATCGTGAACGCTTTGGAGGGACTTGGGAAGACAATTTTCCAAGAGAATCGTGTAGAGAAGATCCTTGACTCTCTCACACCTCATTGGGAGTCAAAGGCCAACGGAATTTTGGAGTCATATGACACGTCCAAATACACCGTTGAGGAGTGCATTAGAAATCTCATGGCATATGAAGTGAAGCTTCAACACAAGAAGGAGATTCAACCATCGAAGCCCGAGAAGCCGGAGAAGCACAAGGGGGTGCATTCCATGCCAATGAGGAGCCAATCAAATGGAGGAAGAAATTCCATCGAGAAGCTCTGGTTTGACCCGGAAAACGCGCAAGTGCACGCCTTCCACTCCCAAGCGTAGGAGCGTCAATGCAATAAAAATAACCGGTGAGTACCGGGTCGGATCGCAGGGACAATTCGTTCTACGTTCACAAAATTTATCGATAATGAAAAATAAAGTGTTTTACAACTACCTACACTAACGGTGGCAATGTCGGAAAAGTGTGGTGAAATGAAAAATCTAACCTAAGTGGCTAGGGTTAGAGAGCCAAAGGTGGAGTTTAGGATAGCTAAGAGAGAGCATGGGTTGTGGGATCATTAAAATTGGCGTTAATCAAGTCCTAATTACCACATATAACACAATCGGTCATCCGGCTAAGGAAGCCCAATCGGAATATTTAGCTTTAAAAACACAACAATTTTGCAATCGGGATGGAAATATTATCAAGGCACTAACCAAATTAAGCACATGGATTTTTCTCAAATTTGCCCTCTCGGGACTTAGCCAATTAAATTTGTGCCCTAATAAGCATCCAACATTCACATTCAAAATTTGACAAAGAGGGAAATTAGGGCTAAATTGACAACCAATCTCAATGAGCAACAACCCAAGCAATTCAATACTACACAATCATAGCAAACAATAGGGCATTTGCATTCAAAATAAACCCAAGTTTTATACAAAAATGAGATATCAAAATTACAATAGGAAAAAGGAGGGATTTCACCAAGATTTCTCCCAAATGAGCCTTCCCTCTTCCTATTTACCTTCCTCCAAGCATCTCCAAGCTCCACCAAGCCTTCTCAAGCTTCCATGGCCTCCTCCCCCATCAAAACTTCTCCAAACACTAAAAAAACACAAAAACGCAAGAAAAATTCCAAACAGCCGAATCCCCCATCAAATTTTCGCATTCCAGCCCTTTATCGCATTGCGGGTCAGGTATTTGAGCCGACAAGACCCGCAAATTTCGCTCCCGCGCGCGCAGCTGTGGATTAAAACAATGCGGGCCGGCCAGCAGGCCGGCTCGCGATAATTCTTTTTTTTAATATAATGATGCGCGCGCGGGAACCAGTCGGAGCGGGCTTTGGCCCGCTTCGAAATTTCGAAGCGGGCCGCCGGCCTTTTTTTATTAAAATAATTTTTTTTAATATGTACAGAAGCGGCGGCCCAAAGAGATAGGGCTGCCGACGGGATCTGCGCCACGTGGCGTGACGGGATTGCGCCACGTGGCGCCCAAATTGATTTTCCATTTTCTGATTTAAAACCCCCTTTTCTTCTCCAAATAAATCCAAAAAATACCTAGAAATCTCAGAAAAATCTCCAAAAATTCTGGAAAATCCCCAAGACTCCCAGGAGTACCTGAAAAATATGAGAAGGAGAAATTAGTCCATATGATGGGAAAATTAATATAATGACTATTATAAACACATTATTGACCTCCCAATATTCCATATAAATTATTCACATGCTCAAATAATTCCCAAAAGATAGCGATATGATCAAAATAATAGCATGAGCATATGAAAAATAGTAGGAAGCCAATAAAGGCGATAAAAACCGTATTTTGTGCCAAGAATGAGAGTAAGCCCCTAAAATGATATGAAATGAAAATATCCCCAAAAAGAGCAATTTTAAGCCTAATCTTTAGCACAAAATGGGGGTAGTTAGGGGGGAAAATATGCAATTTATATCCCGAATCACACCCCCCAACTAGCTTTTTGCTAGTCCCTAGCAAAATATGCGAAAAATTCGGATAAAATTGAAAAACATGCACCAAATCCTCGATATCATCATGGCATACTCCAAAATGGGATTTCCAAATGATTTCAAAGCCAATATACCAAATATATGAAAGTAAATAACAAATGACATTCTTCTTAATCCAATTCAAAGAAAAGTAAGGAAATAAGCCCCGTATCACACGTATCGGAAAAAATCACGATGTCAAAATTTCCAATTTTCATGAAAATGGCCAAAACAAAAGAAATTTCCTCTAAGTTGTGGGAAATGAGATTGCATCACTCATGTTGTTTATTCTTTCATTTTTCATTCATTTTTATTTTCTTTTCTTTTTTTTCTTTTTTCTTTTTTTTTGTTTTTGATGTTTATGTTTTGCATTCACGCGATAACGCCATAAATGCAAACACCGACACATTTGCATACACGCGATGACGCTATATATGCAAATGGATGGAATGATCTTCTAAATCTAATCTTTGGCGTCCTCCCCAATGTTTCGTGGGGCACCGGCTACTCAATTCAATTAGAAAGAAACATTCACTTATACTACTATCTTTTTCATTCCAACACAAATTAGCAACTCATCCACCCACTTCTAAGAAGAAAACAAAGCATGCACAATTTGGCCACTCCCAATCCAATTAAAAACTACATCATTCATCCCAACACATGCAATCGCTTACACCAAACTTTTCCCAAATTGTTTCAAAAAGATATCACGACGTCTAAAATAGTTTCATACATGACATATTAGCAATTGAATCCAAATTGGAAAAGAAATGAAAACGTGCCAATCAAACATCGAGAAATCGATACCAAATTGATAATCCGAAAAATTTGCATAACATGAAAGCATGTAGGGACTAAACAAAGCAAGTGGGATAGGAACGAGAAGGCCAAATATGATATGCAATGAAAATCAATGGGTGATGGAGAAACATGGAGGGATCTCAACAAAAAAAAAATTTAGCTCAAAATCCTACAAATCCTAGAGATTCTAACACTCTCCCCCCAACTTAAAATAAGCATTGTCCTCAATGTTGGGAGAGTACTAGATCTCGGCAAAAGATCCTAGAAAAGAAAAAAAATACGAAAGCAAACATGCGAAAGCAAACTAACTAACTTTTTATTTATTTACACTACATGGAAAGAATACACCTTTGCAAAAGGCGGATCTCGTATGTATAACGGCGGTGGCAACTGCTCGATCATATCCTTTTGCTCCTCCGCTAGCTGCTTTGGAGCTAGGCCACCACCGGCCTCCTTGGAATCCAGCAATGCAACTCCAAGCATCTCCTTTGGATAATATGGATCACGTGGGAGACGAGCTGCATAAATCCAAGTCATGTCCTCATGCCCTGCAAAAGCATTCCAAATCGGGTCGTCAAAACAAATAAAACAATTTAAATGCAATGGACGACAATCTGAAGCAAAAATATGTGGAAGTGCAAATTGGGCTTCAGAAATGCAAGGCATGAGATGGTGGAAACTTCCCTGAAATGTGGTGCTAGGCGTGGCATGATACGCTGCCTCAGGAGGAGGTGGAAGTGGCTGCAGATGAGAATCTGGAGGAGATGACGGCTCAGGCTCAACGTAAACCATCTCGTAAACATCCTCGCTATCAGAAAATGTAGGCTCCGCAGACCTATCCAAACTATGAAATGTATCCTCGAAAACCTCCTCGATGACTGGCAAGTGCGCATCCTGAGGCGAGGGAAGTGACATCAGTGACGGGACTGGAGGTAGAATCGTCTCGGGCAAATCCAAGCACGCATCATCCTCGCCATCCCAGAAATAGCTCATCTCAGTCGTCCTCCCAAAATACTCAACCGCCTCGACCTGTGAAGCTAACTCTGAAGTGGGATGTGGCTCAGGCTCAATGGTGTACTCGATCTGCTCTCGCCATCATGCACACCCACTTCATCATCAACCTCAAAATGAAAATGCATCATGTCACCGTCGTGGTCGACACGCACTCCATCCTCTATCTCTTTCGACTCATCAAAATATAATCTGTCAATATCCTCTACCTGGCTCTCATGCAACCCTTCCTCCTGCTCTGCTCTATATCCCATGGGGTCGCAAGAAAAAGAGCCCAAAGGTGGCTCCTCAAGCTGACAATGGACCTGCAGCTCTGCATCCTGAAGTGGAAACTGGGACTGGCCATCATCCTCATATCCAAGTGACGGCTCTCCAGATGGCACAATCCGCTCCCACTCTGCAAGGTCCCTCAGGTAACACCACGAATCCTCGGTCGAATAATCAAAGAATGTCCCACCGCAGCTCATCTGCACCAAATCTCGCCCAGATGGTGATAATCCTGTGTAGAAGATCTGCAGAAGATGATCCTCGTGAAAGCTCTGGTGTGGGCACGCAAGCACCAAATCTGTGAACCTCTGCCAAGTCTGATGGTAGGCCTCCCACTTAGCCTGGATAAAGCTCTCTATATGCTCCACGGCCTGCCGCCCATGTACCTGCTCCAAAAAGATAGGCAAAAATACCCGGAGAAATTCAGCCTGAAATGACAACCAAGTAAAATGTGAGTCGAGAGACAATGAGTCAAACCACAATCTAGCATCATCGTGCAAAGAAGATGGAAAAAATCTGAAATATATGCAATCATTGCTAATGTTCCCACCAAGACATGAATGCATCCAATATTCAAAATTTTTAATATGTAAGTGAGGGTTCTCCCACTCCGTGCCATGGAAATATCGCGGAAGTGGGATATCCTCCAAATCAAAGTCCGAAAAATTTGAAGGTGATGCCATGTTGTTAAAAACAAAAATTTTCACAAAACAAATGAAAATAAAAAACCAAACGACTCAAAAAGTGGAAAATAAACAAATAGTAAGACACACACTCAGAGATAGGAGTATCACACTAAAAGTTTCAAAATCAATCAAAAATTGCTAATGATAGAAACCGTTGTCCCCGGCAACGGCGCCAATTGGTTTGACCTGGAAAACGCGCAAGTGCACGCCTTCCACTCCCAAGCGTAGGAGCGTCAATGCAATAAAAATAACCGGTGAGTACCGGGTCGGATCGCAGGGACAATTCGTTCTACGTTCACAAAATTTATCAATAATGAAAAATAAAGTGTTTTACAACTACCTACACTAACGGTGGCAATGTCGGAAAAGTGTGGTGAAATGAAAAATCTAACCTAAGTGGCTAGGGTTAGAGAGCCAAAGGTGGAGTTTAGGATAGCTAAGAGAGAGAGCATGGGTTGTGGGATCATTAAAATTGTCGTTAATCAAGTCCTAATTACCACATATAACACAATCGGTCATCCGGCTAAGGAAGCCCAATCGGAATATTTAGCTTTAAAAACACAACAATTTTGCAATCGGGATGGAAATATTATCAAGGCACTAACCAAATTAAGCACATGGATTTTTCTCAAATTTGCCCTCTCGGGACTTAGCCAATTAAATTTGTGCCCTAATAAGCATCCAACATTCACATTCAAAATTTGGCAAAGAGGGAAATTAGGGCTAAATTGACAACCAATCTCAATGAGCAACAACCCAAGCAATTCAATACTACACAATCATAGCAAACAATAGGGCATTTGCATTCAAAATAAACCCAAGTTTTATACAAAAATGAGATATCAAAATTACAATAGGAAAAAGGAGGGATTTCACCAAGATTTCTCCCAAATGAGCCTTCCCTCTTCCTATTTACCTTCCTCCAAGCATCTCCAAGCTCCACCAAGCCTTCTCAAGCTTCCATGGCCTCCTCCCCCATCAAAACTTCTCCAAACACTAAAAAAAACACAAAAACGCAAGAAAAATTCCAAACAGCCGAATCCCCCATCAAATTTTCGCATT
Organism: Scilla litardierei; assembly: GCA_030789695.1. Lineage (NCBI taxonomy): Eukaryota > Viridiplantae > Streptophyta > Magnoliopsida > Asparagales > Asparagaceae > Scilla > Scilla litardierei. The sequence continues at coordinate 219,979,235 of CM061133.1, forward strand.
CCAGCCCTTTATCGCATTGCGGGTCGGGTATTTGAGCCGACAAGACCCTCAAATTTCGCTCCCGCGTGCGCAGCTGTGGATTAAAACAATGCGGGCCGGCCAGCAGGCCGGCCCGTGATAATTCTTTTTTTTAATATAATGATGCGTGCACGGGAAGCAGTCGGAGCGGGCTTCGGCCCGCTTCGAAATTTCGAAGCGGGCCGCGGCCTTTTTTTTTTATTAAAATAATTTTTTTTAATATGTACAGAAGCGGCGGCCCAAAGAGATAGGGCTGACGGCGGGATCTGTGCCACGTGGCGCGACGGGGATTGCGCCACGTGGCGCCCAAATTGATTTTCCATTTTCTGATTAAAAACCCCCTTTTCTTCTCCAAATAAATCCAAAAAAATACCTAGAAATCTCAGCCGGAGAAGCACAAGGGGGTTGCATTCCATGCCAAGGAGGAGCCAATCAAATGGAGGAAGAAATTCCATCGAGAAGCTCCTAGTGAAGAAGATGAGCTAGACGAGACGAGTGGAGAAGAAATTGAGGATCTTGCCGAGCAATTCAAGGCATTCCTCAAGTGCAAGCAAGGTAAGTCTTTGTCAAAGTTTGCCTCCAATTCTCACAAGGTTCCTACTTGTTACACTTGCAATGGAAAAAGTCACTTGTCCACCGAATGCCCTTCCAAAACCCAACAAAGAAACTTACAAGGGTAAAGGGAAGAAGCATTGGAAAGGGAAGTCCAAGTCCAAAAACCACAAGAAAGGGCTTGTCGGGACATTTGATGATTCGAGTGAGGATACATCAAGTAACAAAGAAGAGGATGCAAAGGAGGATGCTCACACGTGCTTTGTAGCCATTGATGTTCCTACACCAATCCCCTCTGGCTCAAATGAAGATGAGTTGGAAGCATGGCTCAACTCCTATGAGGAATCGTGTCTCATGGCAATCGGGGAGAAGTCATCATCAAGCTCTAGCGAGGAAGAAGTCGATGATGAGATTGAGGAGAAGATCTCATACGAGGAGCTTGAATATCGTTTCGGTATGGTTTCTGAAAATGCTAGTAAGTGCATCAACTCTTACAATAAATTAAAAGCAAAATATAAGATTGCTAAGAGTAGATTGCATGAACTAGAAATTGCTAGTGTAGTCCATGATGAAATGCATGATTGTGACACTAGTGAGAGAGACACACTTCTCTCTCAAGTTAAGGAATTGAGCTTATCTAATGATAATCTTATTGCTCAAAACCTTAGCTTGGAAACTCGCATTCAACTTACGTTGAAATGTGATGAGAAATCCCGTAAGCTCAAAAGCTTTGTGTATTCTAGGGATTCACTCCACGATTTGCTTGAAAAACAACATCCGGCAAATCATAGAAGAGGTTTGGGGTATATTCAAAATGTGGTACCCAAACCCACCTCTAATTTCTCTTACGGTGCAAATACAAGAAATACTGCTAAAGCACCTAAGAAGAATCACCATGCCTTCTTGTATAACAATAACACCAACAAGAAGCATGTAAATCACGAGGTAATGAGGAAGAATGAAAACTCTTCATTTTTTGCTAAGAAGCAAAATCCTCATTCTATGCATGCCAAGAAATTCTTTTCTACACCTAAGCATGCCACATCCACCCCTCTTGCAAAGGCAAAATCCTTGCCTAGGAAATCCTTGAGTTTATGGATTCCCACTAAGGTTAGTGTGCAAGAGAGGGATAGTTACATCAACTCTCTAGTTAGGGATGTGATCACCTCATGTGATTACATTAGGAAATCAAACTCCTCTTGGGTTTGGTTCTCTAATATTTAGGTTCCTCACACATATACATATTGCATGGGTATTGTGCTTAATTGTTTATTTTTAGCATACCCATTGTTTGTGTGTGTTTCATGATTTTGAAAATATTTTCAAATTTATTCTTTTCATGAAAATGGGAATCTTGGGGAATACATTGACAAACATGCATTTGTTGATCCATATGTAAGTCAATGGGGGAGTTAATATGTATATGTTTAAAATATTTTAAAACACATTTTGACTCTCATTTAGGGGTGTGTTTGAGATAATTGTTTACTATTGTTATTTTTGGTCTCAAACCAAACCCCTTAGATATTGCCAACATGTTTTATGTTATATTCCTTTTGGCAATGTCATTGTGTATCATTGAAGCTTGATTTTTCCATATCTATTGCTTTGATACACTTTAGGCACATGGCTCCATTATATGTATATCAATTTGTAAAGAGGATTATTTTCCAAGATTCTTTTTCTACAATTGGTATTTACCTCAATTGTTAGAGATTGTTAATCTCCTTCTTTACAATTGGTATTAGATCCTGGAAGTCAAAATTTGACCATTTCTATGATCTAGGGGGAGCATAGGATATTGATTGATACCCACTAAATTTTTAAATTTGGTATCATACATCTCCTTATATCATGCATATTGTCACATCTTTGATTAAGATGACAAAGGGAGATATTTTTGATGTCCACCTTTTGACGATGTCAAGGGGGAGAGATATATGCATTATGTAAATGTAATTCTTGTATCTCATACATATGCATTTGGAGAGAGATATATCTATGTGGAGAGATATATGGGATTGTATAAACTATTCATGTTTGCATGATATTGTCTATTGCAATTGGTTTATGTAATACATGCCTATTATATGTCACCATGACTTAATTTGCTATAATGAGTATTTACTATTGTGTATCTCATTGTATAATTGGTGCATATAAGTAGGGGGAGCTCATTAGCATTGTGCTTTATTTCTTTATGTGTTACATAATGTGTGTCATCATCAAAAAGGGGGAGATTGTTGAGTATTGGTGTTTCATACCAATCTTATTTTGATGATGATCACAACATTATATTGTTGCTAATGGCTCTCTTGTTTTAGTCTCATAGTTTCATTTCAAGAATATCTTTCTTGGAGACTAAACACTTGGTGCAAGGATGGATATCAAGTGAAGAAGGGCCAAAGCTTGGACTCAAGGGGTGCCAAAGCTTGGAGATGATGGGGAGCATCAAGGCATCAAGATTGAAGACATAGACTCTAACGAAAGCAATGTAATCCATGTAATATTTCCTTTATTGCTTTCTCTCTCATTTGAGTCTAGGTTAATGTAATGCCTTGATAGATGGTCTACTCATACATGCTCATGCATTTAACCATCTTAGTGAGCCTTAGGATTATCATAGAATCCAACTTAATGGGCTCATCTTGACCAAAGACTCATTTGGAGTCTCTGGTTCTCCATCAGTCGCCTGCTGAAGGACTCACAGTCGACTGGGTGATTTCCAGTCGCCTGTCGATCCTTCTACAGTCGACTGTGATGCACAGCTCAAGTCAACATTTCTATTGACTCTACTTGAGCTTTTCGCATCAGTCGACTGATGCTCAGTTTACAGTCGCCTGTAGATTTACAGTCGCCTATGAATTGGTCAACAGTCATCTGAGTAGCGTAAGTGCATATACTGCTTCTCTCTGTTATTCTCCATCTCCTGCAGCAAACGACTGATAAAGGGTTTACAGTCGCCTGATTATTTTACAGTCGACTGTATACTTGTCATCAGTCGCATGTAGGCTTATCTGGAGAAGGAGTGCAGCTCTCTGTTTATTCCATTCCCTGTAGCAGTCGCCTGCTGAAGGTTTTACAGGCGCATGTCCTGTTCACAGTCGACTGTATCGACTTCATCAGTCGACTGTCGTGGCTCAGATTATAGCCGTTGGATATTTTCTAGCCGTTGGACAGTCGACTGTCATTTGTTCATCAGTCGACTGTCAGTGTCGTTTTCGCCCAGTCTCTAGCCGTTGCAGCCTTGTGCTTTGGCTGTTTCCTTGGGTTCTGAGGGTTGATATAGGGTTCCTATATTTATGGGTGTGCTGAGTTCATTAGAACTTCTAGATGCTATTGATGTCACGCCCCGCTTCCCATTATACATGGGGCGAGGACGCGAGCGGGCCCGCTTAGGTTAGAGCGTCAAAGCTCGAACCCAATAAGCGTCTGTGAAAACTCCTTTCGCAGGAACTTGCATGCAACTCAGAACAACAGAAATATTAAAGCCAACATCCAGATAAAGTACACAATAATAAAAGGGCCCCAAGCATGGCCTACACAATAGCGATACAGATAAAGTGGGTACACACCCTACAAATCACAGCGGTGAAAATAAATAACTGCAGCGGTGATAATCAGCACTACTCCACGGTAGGGTGGATTTCAGGATCAGCAGAATCCTGGTCTATTGGATCACTCTGATCCAGCAACTCGTCCTCCAGATAACCTGTCTCGTAACCTGACATACATTCAAACAACATGAATGTATGTCAGCAAGGGTCTGCAAGCAGATGTCAGATGACCCAAGGCAAGATATATATAACAAGTTATATATATGGCAGTTTTACAGCAGTTAAAAGAATTTACACTAGCATGTATTTCAATGAACTGAAGCAGTTAAAACAATTATGAAAAGTTACACTAGCATGGTATATCGGTAGAAAAAAATTAACATGGCAGTTGAGCAATATAACATTATTCTGTAATTAACTTTCTTTTTCAATTATTTAACTGTGCGTGCAAGTCCGTGAATAAGATTCCCGTCGTTAGACGAATAGTAAATAAATACACCTTCAAGTGCCCCCGAAGGCGACCCGTTTACTACCGGCTAGTGCCCGGGAACCAACCCCACCCAAGTGTATTTTCCTGAATCACGTGCCAGGATGCTAATCCGTCATATACTGAAACACGAGTCCAGACTAGTCGCATGTGACGTAATCACAAGTGACCGACGAGATTAACTAATAGCCAACGGCAGTAACATCTGGTAGCCAACGGCATGTAACATCGGTAGCCAACGGCATGTAACATCGGTAGCCAACGGCATTTAACTACGGGAGCCAACGGCATTTAACTACGGGAGCCAACGGCATTTAACTACGGGAGCCAACGGCATTTAACATTCTATGAGTATCAACAGTTGTAAAATTAACCATATAAGTCCAGAAACATTACTATTCACAATGTATGTTTCATTTTGATCATTAAGGGGTCCACACACACGCACACGAGTTTAAGTCTAGCATTTCTTAAAAAAATGTGTTTGTGTCAGCAATTCAGTGTACAACATCAGATATCACAAAAAACATAAAATAACTGCACGCTTGCTTGACTGGGACAGTTTGGGTTGTCCGAATACCGACAGAAAAGTTTGCGACGTATCTGCGTCATTAAATAATAACATTCATTATAATGAATAAAAGTACTGAAATCGAGAATTAATGATTTAAATCTATTGCGAGTTACGCAACAATTTTGAGTTAATCCCCAAACTGGGTTTGTCCAATTTTATTAGGTTCTAGGGTAGTGTTTATATTGTATTATAATAACATGATATGATTAATTACTTTAATATTTATCACCTTAACATTATAAAAAAATTACTAATATGCTGAAATTATCGCTAACAAGCTAACACCAATTTTAACACTAACAATAACTTAACTTTGCTTATTAATAGAAAATAACATGGTTAATGACATGGGGTTAACATGGTAAACATTTTATTTAATAGCACCCACCAACCTATTTTGACTGAGGGGTAACATGTTGCAATTTTTACCTACCAGTTTTGACTTGGGTACAAAAAGTAACATGGTTAAAATAACTAGCTACTAACATAAACTAATAAACTAATTCTCCTTCTCTTTCTCTACTGTCAACAGCCTGTCCTCCTTCTTCTTTCATTTCATTTATTTTTTCTTCTTCGTTTCAAAAGGGCAGCAACAAAAGTTCAAGGAAGAGTCTCACCTGCATTCGGAGGAGAAGAAGAAGAGACAATCGGCGACGGGGCTGTTGCTGGCCGGCGGCGGCGCGCGCAGGTGGCCGGCGGCGGCGGAATCCCAGGCGACGGCGGGCGGCGCAGGTGGCCGGCGGCGCGGCTAGGGCTGGGCGCGCGCGTGTGGATGCCCAGGTGTGGGTGAAGCTCCGGCCTAGGGTAGGTAGAGGAAGATGAAGAGAGGGATTGAGGTTGAAGGTGATATAGTTTAAATCTGAAATTATTTTCAGATTTATTTGAATCTTGATTAGGTTTTGGATCTTGATTGGGTTTGTGTTTTCAGATTTTTAGATCTGAAATAGGTTTCGAATTTCTCCTTTTATTTGATGTTTTTGTTTGAATCATGAAATGGGTTTGTAAGAGGAAAATTTGGGCTTGTTTTGGTGATGGATTGTTGGGATTGTATTTGGTGTGGGGATGATTTTTGATTCTTGGGGACGATTGGGATTTGAATGTTGGCTGAAGGCTGATTTTGGGGACGATTCGTTCCTGGTTTGGGGAAGAACTGGTGGAGGATTTTGGTTTGAAGAATCTGTTTGCAAGGAGTTGGGTTTGATGAATTTTGCAGGGAAGAAGAATTGTTCACGGTTTGGTTGTTTGCAGGTTTCGTTTGCAGGAGGAAGGAGAAGATGTTAGGTTGCCTTAAGAAGGAGTTAGCACGAAACCATTTTTCCAATTTGTCAAAGAGAATTAATTAGATTAGGTTAACGATGAAGATGGTTTATAAATGGTGTCGCTGACTAACGAGGGGAAAGAATGAATCGTATAAAACTTCTCCTCCTAAAACTACACGTGATTATTGAATGAAGAGTTCTTTTAATTAATTAATTAATTAATTACGTTTTAAAGAATGTAATTATTAAATCAACAGAAGTAATTAGTAAAAATAACAAAAAAATAATTAACAAGATAATTAAATTAAAGTTTTTAATTAAACTAGATGATCAATTAATGACAGTCCGGTAAAAACAGAAATACAGACTCGTACACGCGTAACAAGAAACACACGGACGAAAAATAATCCAGATGTTCGAAAGAAAATTACCGATACACATGACTAAAGCACGGCTAAAAATACCGGCCGTTACACTCTACCCACCTTAAGAAAATTCCGTCCTCGGAATTCTATCAACTAAGGAGTAAGAAATAAATATGGATAACGCTCTCGCATCTCATCTTCCCGCTCCCAGGTAGATTCTCCTGGCGAGTCGCGACGCCACATCACTCTGACTAGATCTATAGTCTTGGTCCTGAAGACTTTCTGATGTCGATCTAAGATCTCCACTGGTTGCAGTTCGTACGTCAGATCTGGTCGAACCGTGATCTCTGAGTAGTCCACAGCGTGTGAGGGGTCGCTGATATAACGGCGCAGCTGGGGACACATGAAAGACGTCATGTACTCCCACTAAGGACGGTGGTAGTGCTAAGCGATAAGCTACCTCTCCAACTCGCTCTAGCACATCGAAAGGTCCAATATATCTCGGACTAAGCTTGCCTCGCTTCCCAAAGCGAATCACTCCTCGATTCGGGGAGATCTTTAGGAACACGTGATCTCCTGGTTGAAACTCCAGAGGACGCCGTTTAGCATCTGCCCAATGCTTATAATGGTCCTGAGCGATCCAAAGCTTGTCTCTGATATCTCGCACAACGTCTACAGCCTCAACTATCATCTCTGGTCCCAACAACTCTCGATCAACAACGTCATCCCAACTCAGCGGGGATCGACATTTCCTTCCATAGAGAGCAGCAAATGGCGCCATGCCAATGCTCGCCTGGTAGCTATTGTTGTAGGAGAATTTCACCAGATGCAGATGATCCTCCCACGAACCCTTGAGATCTAACATGCAAGCTCTCAACATGTCCTCCAATATCTGGATAGTGCGCTCCGACTGTCCATCAGTTTGCGGGTGATACGCAGTACTGAATTTCAGACGGGTACCCAGATTAGTCTGCAAACTCTTCCAGAATTGAGATGTGAATCTCGTGTCCCGGTCGGTAGACGATACTCACAGGAACTCCATGTAATCGCACAATCTCCTGCATGATTATCGTTCACATCACGACGTATACTAGAAAGAAGCTATAAAGGTATAAGAAAGATATTTACCTCCATATACTTCTTCGCAAGTATCTCCGTAGCTTGTCCTACTCGGAAAGGTATGAAATGCGCAGACTTGGTTAATCGGTCAATGATAACCCAAATCGCGTCATTCTGCTTGGTGCTCCGAGGTAGTCCAGTTACAAAATCCATGGTTATGTGCTGCCACTTCCACTCCGGAATCGGCAGAGGTTGAAGTAATCCGGCAACGCGATGATGTTCAGCCTTCACCTGCTGACACACAAGACATTTGGCAACGCTACGAGCGACGCTCCTCTTCATACCATGCCACCAAAAATTCAGACGGAGATCCTTGTACATCTTGGTACCACCAGGATGAATGGAATAGGGAGAGCTATGAGCTTCATTCATCAACTCATCTCTAATATCACCAGAAGGTACGCAGATCCTACTGCCGTATCTCAAGGAACTATCCTCATAAATGATAAAGTCCGTCCGAAGTCCAGCTTCAACTTGCTCTCGGATCTTCTGTAGTTTAGCATCTCCAGACTATGCAGCTTTAATCTGATCCACAATCGTTGACTGAATCTGCATATTCATCAACGATGATGTGACTCCAGGTAATACAACCTCTGTGCTCATTCCACACAGATCCTGTTGTAACCTCCACTGAACTGTGATAGTCATGACCGCTGGAAAGTCTGCTCAAAGCATCCGGTACAACATTAACCTTTCCTGGATGATACTGAAGGTCGATGTCGTAATCAGCCATCAGTTCTAACCATCTGCGCTGTCTCATATTCAACTCCTTCTGAGTGAAAATATATTTCAAACTTTTGTGATCAGTGAAAATCTTCACTTTCTCACTCAGTAAGAAATGTCTCCAAATCTTCAAAGCGAAGATAACAGCAACTAACTCCAAGTCGTGAGTCGGGTAATTCTTCTCGTGAATCTTCAATTGCCGAGAAGCATACGCGACTACATGACCGTGCTGATGTAGAACACATCCAAGACCTTTGCCCGAGGCATCACAAAATATCTCGAATCCTCCAGTCCTATCTGGAATAGCCAGAACTGGTGCAGATGTCAGTTTGGCTTTCAAAGTCTCAAATGCATGCTCGCAAGTGTCTGACCAAACATACTTGACGTCCTTCCTCGTCAGTCGAGTCATGGGCTCTGCTATCCTCGAGAAATCCTGAATGAATCGACGGTAGTAGCCCGCCAATCCTAGGAAACTCCGGATGTCTGATGCTGACCAAGGAGTTGGCCAATTCTTGACTGATGTAACCTTCTCTAGGTCAACTGAGATATCGTCGCCTGATACCATATGTCCCAGAAATGCGATCCGGTCTAACCAGAACTCGCACTTGCTGTACTTGGCATACAACTGATGACGGCGAAGTGTCTCCAAAACCATTCGTAGATGCTCGGCATGCTCTTCCTCGCTCTTCGAATAGACCAATATGTCATCAATGAATATCACTACGAATTTATCAAGAAAATAATAGAATATGAGATTCATGAGATTCATGAATACTGCAGGATCATTGGTCACACCGAATGGCATGACAACGAACTCGTAGTGTCCATATTTGGTCCGAAAAGCTGTCTTGTAGACATCCTTATTCTTGACCTTCAACTGATGATATCCACTCCTGAGGTCCAACTTCGAGAAAACTCGTGATCCACCGAGTTGATCGAAGATATCATCTATGCGAGGTAACGGGTACTTATTCTTTACAGTGACATTGTTCAGCTCCCGATAATCCACGCACATCCTTCTCGATCCGTCCTTCTTCTTGACCAGCAGTACGGGTGCACCCCAGGGAGATACACTGGGATGAATGAATCCTTTCTGCAACAGATCGTCCAACTGCTTCCGTAGCTCTTCGAGTTCTGCTGGAGCCATACGGTAAGGCGCCTTCGAGATTGGTTGAGTATTTGGCATCAGATCAATACTGAACTCCAAAGCTCGATCAGGCGGCAATCCAGAAATATCTTCTGGAAATACATCTTCGAAGTCTCGAACTACTGCAGGCTTCTTCGGTTCGACTTGTATAGATGCGAGGATCGCTTCGTTCGGTTGAGACCGAAATATGATAGGCTCGAGCGAACGACTACCACTAATGAACTCGAACACCGGATGGTCTGGAATTTCAAATACTACTTTCTTCTTGTGACAGTCGATAGTAGCATAGAAAGTCCCTAACCAGTCCATGTCGAGAATAGCATCAAGTTGGATGTATCCAGGACCATGAAGTCTGCATAAAGTTCATGTCCGCAAATCACTAAGGGGCAGGATTTGCATCCCAAGGTAACACTCACTACGCCACCTCGGTTGTGATATTCCATCTCTTGGGAAGTGGGTAAGTAGGGATCGAGTGTTTATCTACAAACTTCTGGGATATAACACACAGGGAAGCTCCGGAATCAAATAAAGTAAGAGCCGGGTGGGAGGCCACTAAGATAATACCTGTGATTACGTCATCCTCAGTCTCAGCTTCCGCAGTTGTCATCGTGAACGCCTGGCGCTTCGGCTGATGGACCTGCTGATAAGCTCGATCCTAAGGGATCAGTGGTGGTCCACGCTGAGCAGGTCCGGGTGCTCCTCGCTGAACAGGTGCAGGCACTGCACGCTGAACAGGTGCAGGTACTCCATTGGGTGGTCGACGGTCCTTGCCGTGAGGGCAGTCTCTCGCAGCATGTGCGGGTGATCCGCATACCAGACACTGGTTCAGCATCCTCCTGCAATCTTTCTTTTGGTGTCCAGTCATGTCGCAGAAGTAGCAAGTCAGATGTGATCGATCGGTAGAAGTAGATGGCCTCTTGAATGGTGCAGTCTGCGGAGGTCAGAAGTTTCCTCTAGGCACCATCCTAGGCGGCTCCATGGGAAGCTTGCCTCCTCCCGTTGAAGGTCCTTCGGGGAGTTTCTCTACAAGCTCATGCTCACGTGCACAATCCAGAACATCCTAAAGTTGTCATCGGTCTCGCCGAGGTCATCGAGACTTGGACCTTGCGATTTAGGCCCTTGCGAAACTGAAATGCACAATCTTCAGGGTCTTCTACCATATGAGGTGCAAAACGGCTAAGCATGGCAAATTCAGCCTCATACTCATCCACAGTCATATCTCCTTGGACCAAGTTAGCGAAACGTTGTTGAAGCTCTCTCTTGGCTGCCTTGGGAAAGTATTTAGCATCGAACCTTTCCCTAAACATACCCCAAGAGATCGGTCTGATCAGACGTTTCTCTTCCAGTTGCCACCAGCTCCTGGCATTGTCTGTCAGCTGTAGTTTTGCCACGTCAACCCATCCAGCCAGTGGGATACGTGCAGCACTCAGCTTATCTTCGGTCGCTTGGACCCATTCATCAGCTCCTAGCGGCCCTTCCTTTCCAGAGAAGCTCTTGGGCTGCAATTCATGAAATTGTCTGACTCTGGTTCAGCTCGAGGGGGTGGCGGTGGTGCATTTTAAGCAGGTTGCTATCCTTGCTGAATCAGCTGTTGCTGGACTTCCAGCATTCCCCTGATAACTCCGAGGACTACATTTATATCAGCACTTCTGTTAGCTGCATTATCGGTCCCATTTCCATTTCTGGTGTGGTGTCCTCCTGCCATGCTGAGAAACGAACTTGGTTAAGTTGTGTACGAGATAAATCTAGATGTTTTTGGCCATTGATAGTATTTTCATTGTACTGAAGTTTCGCTAATGCAAGACCTGCATGGGCCACCACAAAAATCTATCACGCCCCGCTTCCCATTATACATGGGGCGAGGACGCGAGCGGGCCCGCTTAGGTTAGAGCGTCAAAGCTCGAACCCAATAAGCGGTCTGTGAAAACTCCTTTCGCAGGAACTTGCATGCAACTCAGAACAACAGAAATATTAAAGCCAACATCCAGATAAAGTACACAATAATAAAAGGGCCCCAAGCATGGCCTACACAATAGCGATACAGATAAAGTGGGTACACACCCTACAAATCACAGCGGTGAAAATAAATAACTGCAGCGGTGATAATCAGCACTACTCCACGGTAGGGTGGATTTCAGGATCAGCAGAATCCTGGTCTATTGGATCACTCTGATCCAGTAACTCGTCCTCCAGATAACCTGTCTCGTAACCTGACATACATTCAAACAACATGAATGTATGTCAGCAAGGGTCTGTAAGCAGATGTCAGATGACCCAAGGCAAGATATATATAACAAGTTATATATATGGCAGTTTTACAGCAGTTAAAAGAATTTACACTAGCATGTATTTCAATGAACTGAAGCAGTTAAAACAATTATGAAAAGTTACACTAGCATGGTATTTCGGTAGAAAAAAATTAACATGGCAGTTGAGCAATATAACATTATTCTGTAATTAACTTTCTTTTTCAATTATTTAACTGTGCGTGCAAGTCCGTGAATAAGATTCCCGCCGTTAGACGAATAGTAAATAAATACACCTTCAAGTGCCCCCGAAGGCGGACCCGTTTACTACCCGCTAGTGCCCGGGAACCAACCCCACCCAAGTGTATTTTCCTGAATCACGTGCCAGGATGCTAATCCGTCATATACTGAAACACGAGTCCAGACTAGTCGCATGTGATGTAATCACATGTGACCGACGAGATTAACTAATAGCCAACGGCAGTAACATCTGGTAGCCAACGGCAACTGGTAGCCAACGACATGTAACATCGGTAGCCAACGGCATGTAAACATCGGTAGCCAACGGCATTTAACTACGGGAGCCAACGACATTTAACTACGGGAGCCAACGGCATTTAACTACGGGAGCCAACGGCATTTAACATTCTATGAGTATCAACAGTTGTAAAATTAACCATATAAGTCCAGAAACATTACTATTCACAATGTATGTTTCATTTTGATCATTAAGGGGTCCACACACACGCACACGAGTTTAAGTCTAGCATTTCTTAAAAAAATGTGTTTGTGTCAGCAATTCAGTGTACAACATCAGATATCACAAAAACATAAAATAACTGCACGCTTGCCTGACTGGGACAGTTTGGGTTGTCCGAATACCGACAGAAAAGTTTGCGACGTATCTGCGTCATTAAATAATAACATTCATTATAATGAATAAAAGTACTGAAATCGAGAATTAATGATTTAAATCTATTGCGAGTTACGCAACAATTTTAAGTTAATCCCCAAACTGGGTTTGTCCAATTTTATTAGGTTCTAGGGTAGTGTTTATATTGTATTATAACAACATGATATGATTAATTACTTTAATATTTATCACCTTAACATTATAAAAAAATTACTAATATGCTGAAATTATCGCTAACAAGCTAACACCAATTTTAACACTAACAATAACTTAACTTTGCTTATTAATAGAAAATAACATGGTTAATGACATGGGGTTAACATGGTAAAACATTTTATTTAATAGCACCCACCAACCTATTTTGACTAAGGGGTAACATGTTGCAATTTTTACCTACCAGTTTTGACTTGGGTACAAAAAGTAACATGGTTAAAATAACTAGCTACTAACATAAACTAATAAACTAATTCTCCTTCTCTTTCTCTACTGTCAACAGCCTGTCCTCCTTCTTCTTTCATTTCATTTATTTTTTTTCTTCGTTTCAAAAGGGCAGCAACAAAAGTTCAAGGGAAGAGTCTCACCTGCATTCGGAGGAGAAGAAGAAGAGACAATCGGCGACGGGGCTGTTGATGGCCGGCGGCGGCGCGCGCAGGTGGCCGGCAGCGGCGGAATCCCAGGCGGCGGCGGGCGGCGCAGGTGGCCGGCGGCGCGGCTAGGGCTGGGCGCGCGCGTGTGGATGCCCAGGTGTGGGTGAAGCTCCGGCCTAGGGTAGGTAGAGGAAGATGAAGAGAGGGATTGAGGTTGAAGGTGATATAGTTTAAATCTGAAATTATTTTCAGATTTATTTGAATCTTGATTAGGTTTTGGATCTTGATTGGGTTTGTGTTTTCAGATTTTTAGATCTGAAATAGGTTTCGAATTTCTCCTTTTATTTGATGTTTTTGTTTGAATCATGAAATGGTTTGTAAGAGGAAAATTTGGGTTGTTTTGGTGATGGATTGTTGGGATTGTATTTGGTGTGGGGATGATTTTTGATTCTTGGGGACGATTGGGATTTGAATGTTGGCTGAAGGCTGATTTTGGGGACGATTCGTTCCTGGTTTGGGGAAGAACTGGTGGAGGATTTTGGTTTGAAGAATCTGTTTGCAATGAGTGGGTTTGATGAAGTTTGCAGGGAAGAAGAATTGTTCACGGTTTGGTTGTTTGCAGGTTTCGTTTGCAGGAGGAAGGAGAAGATGTTAGGTTGCCTTAAGAAGGAGTTAGCACGAAACCATTTTTCCAATTTGTCAAAGAGAATTAATTAGATTAGGTTAACGATGAAGATGTTTCCTTGGGTTCTGAGGGTTGATATAGGGTTCCTATATATATGGGTGTGTTGAGTTCATTAGAACTTCTAGATGCTATTGAAAATCATAAGAGTTTAATAAGCCACTCTCAAACTCTCTCATTTCCCTCTTTAAGCTCTCATTCCTCTTCATACATTGAAGTCCAGCTCAAGGGAAATCATCCAAGTGCTTTCAAGCATATCTCAACACTTAGAGATCCTCTTCCATGCCTTGGATTCATCTATGAGTAAGCATCTCAAGGCATAGGTAAGAGTATTTGTTTTACTTGGTGATTCTTGTAACACTAATTCTCTTTGTGGGAATTAGTCTTTCTCTCTTTGTGGGAGTTTATCTCTTTGTGAGATTAGGATATTCTCTTAGTTGGAGTAACTCTCTTTGTGGGAAGAACTCTCTTAGTAGGAGTTTGGTGTCCTAGTGTAGGGCTAACCCTAATTCTATGAGTGGGAGTTAGTAATTCTCTAGGTGGGAGTTTGACCCCTGTGTAGGGTTGGTTGGGTCCTTGTGTTAGGGCAAAATTCTCTTGGTGAGGTATCCCCTTTGTGAATTTGTATTCACTTCTCTTTGTGGGAATATAGTGAATATTGGTGTGGCTGGACGTACCCAAGTTTTGGAGAACCAGGGTAAAATCTTGTGTTTGTATTTGGATTGATTGTGTCAATTATTTCCTCTTGCATTTATTATTCCGCATTTGCAAGTTTAATTTTAATTGGACAATTTATTGCCATTACACTATTCATCCCCCTCTAGTGTGTTGTTGTTAGTATTGCAAGGGTAAGGCGATCCTTACACTAGGTTGAGTTAGACTTGCGGGTTTATTGGTGGATGTTGAGTATGGAGTGGTGTAATGGTGATGGATGCGAAGGTCGTGTCACTCGATATCGCAATCAAGTGATTCCACACAATATAAAAGAGTACAATATAAAAAGACTAAGGCTTTAGGACTCGCCACTAGGACCGTCGGATGTCGACGCTAGGCTAGGACTCTTACGTTGCATTGGTTTTATTGGGAGATTGTAGCATCTAGAAAGTGAATTCATGCGTCTGGGCATCATGAATCTAACGTACCGTATTCACCCTGCTCGCACGATAATGCATACGATACGTGCATTAAGGATCTACAATAATCTCACAACTCTCATGCTTCAAATGCTCTCAACTCGTACCACTCTCGTGGGCTACAGCTTCGAGATATTTTGGTGGCTCTTATTGACGCAATGGCGATAGCCGTTAATTAGCTATATAGTTCGTCGGTGGATCCCATCAAGGCATGAGCCGGGCGTGGTCACGTACCTCGGTTGAATCCACTAACTCCCTAATTAAATCCGTAGGATACTCCTTAAGCTAATCGATTCCACCGACCGTGGGTACGATCTCAGTACGAGTTCTCCTAGGGATCTTGCTAGATCAATCAAAATACAACCCCTTTTATACCAACGCACCATAAAAATCACAACTTTACATCTAAATCCTAAAATCCTAGGGCTAATCCCTTAGCCCTAGATAGAACTACACATGCATCATAGGAAAAACAATAGAAGATTCAATAATAGCAAGAGAATTCATCATAGCATGCATCGACGAGATATTCAATAAATAATCACAAAGAAATAACAAAAATAGAATTAAATAGACAAAAGTACTTATCTTGATACAAAGGAGGGGCCTATGGCATAGCCTAACTCCCAAAATATCGTCCCAAAGCTCTCTAAAACCTCTCTAAAAACTCTCCAAAAAGTATACAAAAGTCCCTCCTTCAAAAATGACGGCTGCCCCCCTAATATCTCCCCCCAGAAAACCTCTCCAAATCGTGCCCTAGAGAAGATCTGGATGCAACTTACGCCCTGGGCCCATGGCGACTCGGTCCAAGCAGGAAGCTGCTCGGTCGAGTCATCAGAAAATATGGATCTGTCATCCAAAACCGCGCTTTGCTTGCTCGGGCCAATTAAAGCATGCTCGGTTGAGTTGTCACTCTACTCGGTCGAGTATGTAGCTACTCGGTCGAGCCTGTCAGTGGATCGACCTTCTTCAAAAATGTCGTTCTGTCTACTCGGCCCGAGTAGGCTTTGCTCGGTCGAGTCGCCATCTGACTCGATCGAGCAAGTCCTGCTCAATTGAGTAGTGGTCGAAAATAGACTTCAGCAGCATTTAACAGCATTTGTCACTCTGCTCGGTCGAGTAGGAGGTTGCTCGGTCGGTCGAGTAGGAGGCCAAAAACAGATTTCAGCAGCATTTATCACTCAGCTCGATCGAGTAGGAGGTTGCTCGGTCGAGTAGGAGGCCAAAAACAGAATTCAGAACTGTAACATCAGCTTGCAGAAATTCTCCAAAGCTCATCTGACCTCCCGATTGGCACGTTCTTAGTAGAGTTGGAACCATCTCGAAGTCTACTATCTAGTAAATATATCTGAAAAATACTGAAAAATCTCAGGTGATAGAAGATTTTAACAGAGTGCACGGCTGTCCTCTGTCCAGCACTTCGGGTCGCTCGATTCCTTCGTCGCATAATAGCTCGATCGAGCGACCTTCTCTCTTGCCCCTTCCTTGCTCCAGTCTTCTTATTTGGCACCTCGAGCATGTCATCATGAGTCTCATTGGTGCTCTTATGTCGCCGATTGTCTTATTGACTCCAAATTGCTCCAATATCGCCCCCAAATCCCTGAATTGGACATAAACGCTCCGAAAGTCATATTATTCCAAATAACAGCGTAAAAGCATATGAAATATGTAAATGAGCAATCCTTTTGACGTGTAATCATTTAGATAAAATGTGGAATATAATGACACATCAAAGCCTGCTTTAGTCCATAGATGGACATATGCAGTCTACACGCTTTTCCTTTACTCCCACTGACTTCGAAACCTTCTGGCAGAGTCATGTAAATCTGCTCTTCTAAATCATCATTTAGAAACGTAGTTTTTACATCCATTTGCCAGATTTCATAGTCATAGTGGGTAGCAATAGCGAGTACAATCCGGATAGACTTGTGCATGGCGACTGGTGAGAAAGTCTTGTCATAATCTATCCCTAGAATCTGATGATAACCTTTCGCAACCAGCCTAGCCTTGTATGTTTCTATCTTTCCATCTGCACCAATCTTCTTCTTGAAGATCCATTTGCAGCCAATAGGAGTGCTTCCCTTGTGCACGTTTTCTAAGGTCCATACCTTATTCATGTGCATGGAATCTATTTTGGATTTCATTGCATCTAGCCATTTATCAGAGTCTCTACTCTTTATGGCATCCTGGAAGCTAATATGATCATCATCTAATATAATGCTATCCTCAATCCCTCCGTCTACGAGAAAACCTACCTTTCAGGGACTCGAGGAATCCTACCAGACCTCCTAACGACTGGTTGGGAGATATCAGGTTCTGATTCTCCCACTGGTTCTGACATTTGATCCTGTGTAAATACTTCTTCCGAACATTCGTCCAGATCAATCACCTTGCCAGTTGATTCCTTTACAAAGAACTCCTTTTCTAAAAAGGTGGCATGTCTAGAGACAACAATTTTTTGTTACTCTGGATGGTAAAAGATATATCCTAACGAATGTCTCGGGTACCCAATGAATTTACACAGAATAGATCTGTCTTCCAGTTTTTCTGGATTATGCCTTTTGACATATGCAGGACAACCACACACCCTTAAGTGATTAAGGCTGGGTTTCTTGCCAGTCCATATCTGATATGGTGTCATCGGTACAGACCTTGATGGAACATTATTGAGAATATATATAGCAGTTTCTAGGGCATAGCACCAGAGGGAAGTTGTTAACTCAGCTTCACTTATCATGGATCGCACCATGTCTAACAAGGTGTGGTTCCTCCTTTCTGACACACTGTTATGCTGAGGTGTGTAGGGAGGTGTGACCTAAGAGAGAATCTCATTCTCTTTTAAATATGCAAGGAATTCATGGCTCAAGTATTCTCCTCCTCGATCTGATCGAAGTATCTTGATACTTTTGCATGTCTGTTTACTTCGTTACGATACTATTTGAATCGCTCAAAGGTTTCGGACTTGTGTTTCATCAAGAACACATGTCCAAACCTAGAGTGATCATCAGTAAATGTAATGAAATATGAAAATCCTCCTTTGGCAAATGTAGACATGGGTCCACATACATCACAATTACTAGACCCAAAAGTTCAATAACTCTCTCCCCTTGACTTGCAAAAGGAGTTTTGGCCATTTTACCTTTGAGGCAAGACTCGCAAGTGTCGAATGACTCATAATTCGAGAGGCCCAAGAGCCCCTCTTATGTAACTTGCTGAGTCTCTTCTTTTCGATATGGCCTAGTCTGTAAGGACTCTGGCTATGAGGAAAACACTAGAAGGGGGGTTGAATAGTGTTTATGCAATTTAAAAAGATAGTTACACCAAATTAAATTCATAATCAATAATAAATGCGGAATAATAGAAAACCTTAAGAAGAAACAATGCAAACGCAAGGATGTCTCAAGGGTTTGGATTACCCAAGTCACTTCCCGACTTGTTCCCGATAATCCTACGTCCCTTCCACCCGGATACCACCGGATACTCAAGTTAGAACCCTAACTTGAGGTTTCCTTAAAACCCCACTTGTAGCAACCCTACAAGTGAAATCGAAATACACTCGATGTCTTTAACTCGCACAACTTGGGAGCAAGCAAACCACTCTCACAACCCGAGAGTAAATCAAATAACGAAAGTTATAAAATCTAAAATTAAACAACACTTACAATCACCTATGCCTTGAAGTAGAACTTGAAGGAGAAGTGTGTTGTGTGTTGAAAGGCTCTCTTAGAAGAGAGGAAAGCCCTTTCTCTTTACTGCACCAAATGCCTAGAAGATTTCTCTTTGGTTCTAGGTTGGAGAGCAAGAGATTGAAGATGGAATTCTAGGGCTTTAGGATTTGAGAGCTTTGATCTTGAAAGAATTAAAGCTTGAATGAATGAGTAAGTTGCTTAAAAATCTCTAACCTCTCAATGGAACAGTAGATGCTTCTTTTATAGGTTTCTCAAACCCTTCAAACCGAATTCCCAAAACCCCCTTTGAAATACGTAAAGAAAAACTCAACGGATAGAATCTGCGCCCGCGACAGTCGATTGTTGAAAAACTCACAGTCGACTGCTGCACAGTGACAGAGGGTAGGTGAGAATTCATAACGGTAACTTACCACGTGGACAGTCGACTGGTAAGGAGTAGACAGTCGACTATTAAAGTGTCATGTGTATCCACTTGTCAAGTAGGAGATTTCCTACGTGGATGAAGGTTGGTGTACATGTAAGCATGACTTCTCTTTTGTTTTTCACCCTTAGCGGGTTTCTTGCCAAAAGGAAGAGATTGTGAAGTGGTGACTTTCTTGGTAGGTTTGCTACCTATAGTGTCTTTGACACCACTTGTGGATGCACCGGAGGATGGCCTCACAAAGTCTATAGTGACACCACTATAAGAGGTGCGAGCATTGGATGCATTTGCTTCCACAAAACCAAGACCAACACGATGTGTGGCCGAAAATTGGTTTGCTAGCAAATCGTCCAATTGTCCTTTCCCCTTATTAAATCTCATAATACATGAGGACATGAGCTCATATTTCTCCTTAAGAGAAGAAATGTTGGTATCCAAGGTGGACACACGTGATTTGAGCTCGTGCACTTGGGTTTTAAGAGAATCATTCTCTAAACCCAATTGTGTGTGTCATGAAGCTAAATCACTATTATCTTTAGGATACGTTTGATCTAGTTGAGATTTGAGGGTATTCACCTCATTTCTTAAAGTGACATTTTGAGAAGCTAAATTCGTTTTCTCAAGGGTTAATGTATCAACAATGGTGTCATTGTTGATAATGCATGGAATGGATGGTTTGCTAACATTCAATTTCTTTAAACTAGAATATCTCAGCATTAAAGATTGATACTTAGCAAATAATTCTTCATTAGCAATACGCAATTCATCCATAGTTACCTCGGGTTCATCCATGTCGGAATCACTCTCATTGGAGAGTGAATCTTCACGGGCCATGAAACACATGTGGGCACTTTCACCCTTCTCATCATCGAAATCGCTTGATGAGTATCCACTTGAGTCATCAAATGTACCGACTAGTCCTTTCTTCTTATCTTTCTTATTCTTGTCAGACTTATGGTACTTCGGAGCCTTCCACTTCTCTTTGTTTCGGAGCATTGGACAATCCTTCTTGATGTGCCCTGGCTTATTACGCTTAAAGCAAAGGGAGGAAGTGTTATTATTAGAATCAAATCTATTCTTAGTGGGAAATTTACATTTACGAAAGAAGCGTTGGAACTTCTTTGCCATTTGAGCCATTTCCTCTAAGTCCTTGTCATTTTCGGATTCTTCGCTATTGGAGGATGAAGAATTAGCCTTGAATGCTAAAGCTTTCTTCTTGGCCTTCGAAGGGTTCATCATAGCTCGAACCTTTAGTCGGTTCTCCCGTCTTACTTCGTAAGACATGAGAGTGCCGATGAGATTCACAACAGTGTAGTTCTTCAAGTCGTTGACCTCCTCAATGGAGATAGCTCTTCGTTCCCATTTGGAGGTCATCCCTATTATGATCTTTCTCACCTTCTCCGGTTGGGTGTAGGTTTGCCCAAGCGCTTCCAGTTCATTGGTGATGTCGGTAAAATGTCCGTACATCGATGTTATGCTCTCATTTTCCTGCATGTGAAACATATCGAAATTTTGCACGGCAACATATAGTTTAGAGAGTTTTACCTTGTTCGTTCCATCATGGGTAACGATGAGATGGTTCCAAATTTGATATGCACTCTTACATGTGCATATCTTGTTGAACTCATTCAGGTCCAACGCACAATGAAGAACGTTCATTACTTTTACGTTGTTGACTTCGATGGACTTCTCGAAGGGTGTCCATTTTTCGAAATCCTCTTCGGTGGGCTCGACGTATTTCTTGTGGAGGGTTCTCCAAAGGGAAGCACTCCTTAGGAACGTCCCCATCTGGCATTTCCAATAGCCAAAGTTCGTGCCATTGAAACGCGGAGGATGAACCGTTGATTGTCCTTCGAAGACGGTGGACGCTCCAGCACGGTCGTTATTGTTGTACGAAGTCGGTGGAGAAACGTTGTTGTTGTTGGATGCCATAGCTTGAAAATTGCGCTCTGGTACTAATTGTAAGGACCCTGGCTATGAGGAAAACACTAGAAGGGGGGTTGAATAGTGTTTATACAATTTAAAAAGATAGTTACACCAAATTAAATTCCTAACCAACAATAAATACGGAATAATAGAAAACCCTAAGAAGAAATAATGCAAACGCAAGGATGTTTCAAGGGTTCAGATTATCCAAGTCACTTCCCGACTTGTTCCCGGTAATCCTACGTCCCTTCCACCCGGATACCACCGGATACTCAAGTTAGAACCCTAACTTGAGGTTTCCTTAAAACCCCACTTGTAGCATCCCTACAAGTGAAATCAAAATACACTCGATGTCCTTGACTCCCACAACTTGGGAGCAAGCAAACCACTCTCACAACCCGAGAGTAAATCAAATAACGAAAGTTATGAAATCTGAAATTAAACAACACTTACAATCACATATGCCTTGAAGTAGAACCTGAAGGAGAAGTGTGATGTGTGTTGAAAGGCTCTCTTGGAAAAGAGGAAAGCCCTTTCTCTTGACTGCACCAAATGCCTACAAGATTTCTCTTTGGTTCTAGGTTGGAGAGCAAGAGATTGAAGATGGAATTCTAGGGCTTTAGGATTTGAGAGCTTTGATCTTGAAAGAATTAAAGCTTGAATGAATGAGTAAGTTGCTTAAAAATCTCTAACCTCTCAATGGAACAGTAGAGGCTTCTTTTATAGGTTTCTCAAACCCTTCAAACCTAATTCCCAAAAACCCCTTTGAAATCCGTGAAGAAAAACTCAACGGATAGAATCTGCGCCTGCGACAGTCGATTGTTGAACAACTCACAGTCGACTGCTGCACAGTGACAGAGGGTAGGTGAGAATTCATAACAGTAACTTACCACGTGGACAGTCGATTGTTAAACCAACATGCGACTGTGAATCCTTATACATGCGACTGGCCGTAAGCTGGGAAAGTTGAGGAAATCTGAGAAAAGTCTGGGAATACAGGACAGGCGACTGATGAAGAGAAGACAGTCGACTGTAAAACCAAACATGCGACTGTAATTCCTTCTACAGACGACTGTCAAAACCCTGACATTTTTCAGAGAGTTGAGTCTTCAGAGAGGCTCAAAGACAAATGACTGTTAAAGCATTGACAGTCGACTGTGCCTTTGGACAGTCGACTGTAAATACAACAATAGTCGACTAGCCGGATCAAAACTGAGAAATAGGTTTGGGATGAGGATAGACATGCGACTGATTAACAAAACACAGTCGACTGTCACTTGGACAGGTGCCTGTGAAATGTACAGCAGTCACCTGAATGAGTTAAAGCTAAGAAGCCCAAAACTAGACTGATAAAGTGTGTGCATAACATGCGACTGTAGAACAAAACACAGTCGACTGTTTTGAGACAGGCGACTGTAAATCGTTCAGCAGTCGACTGTTGAAATCATGACATGCACAATCTTGATAGAAATGAAATGGAGTCTAAGGAAAGTTCATCTAATGATATCCTAAGACTGAAATGAAGATGTGTGTGTGCTGCAACAAAGTTCTACTTCTAAACTACATACTAGAAGAGAAACAAGAAAATTACATTTGAAGAACTCTCTCTTCTATCCAACGCATGAGCTTGAAGTCTTCTAGGAGCTTCAATCACCATCTATGATCATCCAATCCACTTCCTTTGCTTTCAATGATCTTTGAGTGTCATCCATTGCAAATTGATCTTCATGATATGCTTAGGCAATGGATTAACTGTAAATAGGGGATTAGTCACAAGTATTTATGTTTGCTCATCATTAACACCAAGTAGGGAGAAGTCCAATACTCAACATAGTCTACAGTGCCAAAGGTAGGTTTCATTAAAATCTGATTCCTTACGTTTTCTTGTATTAATGTTTAATACAACTTTATTACTCAAAGTGTATACACCATTGTTTAGTGTCCCAAAACCTAGCAACTTACCATCAAAGAAAATGTTCATAACATTTTCGTTGATAGCAAAATTATAACCTTTTCTAGCCAAAGCCGAGACGGAGATAATATTGCATAGGAAATTTGGGATATACTAACTGTAACGACACGTTTTCAGCATCACATCTAACCACGTATTTAACCTTTTTTCACATTTTATTTAAAAAACTATTTTATAATAGTTAGTTGGGAGTTTTATACCAAAAATGATTTCAAAAATTTCTTGTAAAAATATTTTGAAGTATCAAACTAGTTATAGTGTATTTCAGTAAGTTTGGGTTTCATCAAAGGCCTCTAAACAATTTTATAATAATTCATTTTTCAATTATTACTGTTTAGCTGAATGAATTAATTTTATATACAAACATCATCAAAATGTTTTCAAACTTCTACAGTATCATCCTATGATCATTTAGGGATCTCCATTTTAATTTCATAATTTTCAAATATCAAATCGACCTAAAACCCAACAACCCGTATTCTAAACATGTTGGCCTAAACTCGTATCTTCGTAGCTCAAACCTTGAAATGGAACTCGTATTCGTGATCCTCGTGACGATATGAACTCGTGGCTATGTTTTCGTAATTTTTCGGAATCGCTTAACTTCAGGGGCAAAATTGTGATTTCACTAATTACATTCACTAATCACTTTTATGTTACCCTAATTAGTATCCTAATTACCATCACCTATCGGCAGCCCCTTTCCCCATTATCACATGGTTCATCCCCCTTAATCCTTATTCAAAGAACCACCTAATCTTATTAATTGTCTTGGACTACTTAAACATTATTAATTATATAATCTATTATACAATTCAGGACCTTTGTCCTACGTGGCGGTTTTTGTCCTACGTGTCGCAACTTTGTCCTACGTGTCTCTCAAATTATGGCTAAGACAATTTTTAAAACCAACGTTCAAAAGAAACTGTTTTTAAAACTGCTTCACGGAATCCAACTTTCTCATTCACACGTTCTCTACGCCACAGACGTTCTTCTTCCACAAAAAATCCCCCTTTCTTCTTCCCCCTTCTCACTCAGTTCACGAATCCCTACGCAAATTGTTTCGATGATCTACGACGTCACCCCTTCACGACTTCCTCCGGTAGTCTCCGTTGGCTTCCCCCGAATTTTGTGGCGTCGTTAATTTCAGAAGAATCAATCTTCGCATCAAGCTTCGACGCTCTGCGACTTGCTTCGCATCAAACTTCGGCGCTCTGCGACTTGCTCAACTGAAGACGGCCTAAGGTATACCACCGGCTCTCTCTCTCTCTCTCTCTCTCTCTCTCTCTCACAATTTCATTCGGTTATCACAGTTTGAAAACAAAATTCTGATCAACCGTGGTTATCACAGTTTGGAAACATCGCCGCCTCTTTTACTTTCACAGTTTGAAAGGTATTTAGAATTCTGATGATGCATTAAGAGTTCTGATGATGAATTTAGAATTCTGATGATGACCAAAAATTCTGATGATGACCAAAAATTTCACAGTTTGTACTTTCACAGTTTCTGATGATGACCAAAAATTCTGATAACCACAAAATTCTGATGGATTGAAAGGTAAGTTCCTCGCATTTCCTTGAATTGAAAGGTAAATTCTGATCGTTCTATTTGCACGTTTAACTGTGAAAGGAATTTGTACATCACCATGATCAACCGCTGTTTTAATACCCATCGACAAATTCCCTTCTTCAGAAATTTGTACATCACCATGATTGATCATCAGAAATTGTGAAAGGTATTAACAAATTCCATTCAACAAATTTTTTTGATCATCAGGAACTGTGAAAGGTATTAAAACATGCAAATAGTATTTTTGATCATGGTGATTTACAAATTCCCTTCATCAGAAACTCTGAAAGGTATTAAAACATGCAAATAATATTTTTGATCTGAAGGGGGTTTATCACCATGTACAAATTCCCTTCGACAACCGATGCCCGACAACATTTTTTGGGAAGGGCAGAATGATCAAAAAAATGTTGATGAATTCTAATGATGAATTTGTACCTTCGACAACCACTTCTTTTACTTTAACTGTGAAACGGTATTCTAATGGTGCCTGACAACAGTTTGAAAGGTATTAAAAATTCTGATGATGAATTAAGTATTTTTTTAAGAATTCTATTGATGAATTTGTACGTTCACGGATTTTTGATGAAGACTGTTTCTGACATAAACTATTTTTATGATTAGTTGTGCCACGATCTCTCCACTGTAAGTCGGGGTAATTTGACAGGTTCCTAAATGTTTCCCTTCACTTCTCACAATGCCTTCAGCCTTCTTCCCTTTAGCAATGATTGTTCATGTTTGCTTGCATTTAGATATGATCCACTTGGCTCGATTGATCAGTGGGGTGGGCCCAATTAATTGTTATCTCAAATGTTGTTATCTACGGAATTAGCCTGCTATATTATTATTTTCTACAGGCACAGAGACAACATCATCAATTGGGTGACATGAGAGTGATGGATCCTGAACTGAGAATGGCATATCGAAATCTAAGGGAAACTTGATGTCTTTTAGTTTGATTCCTATTTGGTTTGTTAGTATTAGATTTTGGGCAACTTAATAGTGGTTTAAGAGTTTAAAGCTGGCCTTATTCGGCTTAATCACAGTTATATATAGAACTTGTGCGTTCTTTATGTGACACCTGCATACCAACTCTGTTGACATTTACATCTATGTATCCCCCATTAATTTATTTGTAAACCATATTCTTTGAAAAATTACTGGATCCTTGTAAATTGATCTTGGATAGTTTTTTTTTTCCTTCATGTTTGTATTATGTTAACTCATTCGTGGTAACTAAGCATATGCTAATTTTATATACAAGAGTTTGAATGATCTCCGGCCTTTTGACAGTACTTGAAATTAAGGGCTTTGGTTTGTTTGTTGATTGCGTTACAATCCCTCCACTGTTCTCAATCATATGTTTTTTCATGTTTTGTTCTTTTGTTTGAATTATTAGATTGTTTTGGGTTTTTAGTATTATGTAAAAAAAATTGTATCAATATGCATCTCTTAGACGAAAAGAATCTTTTTTATCAAGATTCGACTTCCACGTCAGTCTTGCGCCCAGGAGACGACTATCCTGTCGCCATTTCACCCGTTAACTGACTGTCCTCCTCGGTTTCGCAACCCGGGTGACGACCTCCGCCATGCCCTACGGGCACGGGTTATGGCTAGTTTAGCTATAAATTAGAACCATCACCTCCCTCAGCTAAACCCAACCCAGGCTCCAAGAGCTGAATCCCCTATCTCTAATCTCTTC
>CM061133.1:220006376-220061376 GCA_030789695.1 Scilla litardierei
TCAAAAGTGACTACATGTGTTGATTCAAGTGGAGAACTTGGTAGATCAACAAAAGCGAAGCATTGGCTTGAAGAACTTAAAGACTACCTCAAACATCAAGCCAATGGCATCAACAAATGAATGGAGATTCAATCCAAAGAGAAGATGGGAATGGATGAGTCAAAAGCTTCGAAGACTATGACGTTCAAGTCATTTAACTAAAAGACTCAAAACCATGAAGATTTATGGAGATCGTCGCCAAAGTAATTTGTTCATCTCAAGCGACGTCCCACGACTTCCTCAGAACGCGTGCTCGTTGTGCTTGGAGCTTCGTTGAAGCTCAAGGAGTTTTTCATGAAGTCAAGGGATTCGGATTCTCCATGTTGAAGCTTCGAAGACGGTTCGTCATGTTATTTATATTGTCTTCTAGCTTCGGTTTAGTAGAATGTTAAGTCTTGAGTAGTACTTGCCTAGAAATCTTCATAAATTTCATATCGTATCTCTAGGATTGCCTTAGAAGCCATTAGAAACTTTCCCGTAGCCTATCGTTTCATTTCACGGCTTCATATGCAACTTAGTTGGTTCAAGAAGAAGAACCAACCGACTAGATGACGATCTAATCGGTTGGGAATCCTTCTTGAACCGACTAGATATCCTTGCTTAATTCAGCCCATTCACTGTTGGTCAATTAGTCGGTCCAAGAAGGTTCACCGACCGACTAGATGACGATTTAGTCGGTTGGAAATCCTTCTCAGACCGACTAGTTATCCTAATCAATTCAAGACCATTTGTTGACCAATTAGTCGGTCTAAGAAGGTTCACCGACTGACTAAATGACGATCTAGTCGGTTGGTGTCTCTTCTCAGACCGACTAGTTTTCCGTGTGAAATTCGACCTTTGTACTGTTGACCAGTTAGTTGGTTCAAGAAGGATGGTTAATGCATTAAAAGTCAATCTAGTCGGTCCAAGAAGGTTCACTGACCGACTAGTTGTCAATCTAGTCGGTTGATGATCCTTCTTAGACCGACTAGTGCTTACCCATGATTTCACCATCTTCTCTGTCAACCATCTAGTCAGTCCAAGAAGGTTCACTGACCGACTAGTTGTCAATCTAGTCGGTTGATGATCCTTCTTAGACCGATTAAGCAGCTTCAGAATAGAGCCGTTGGAGCATTTAATGCCACGAATTTTGTGACCGTTTTCTTTCTTCCCTATATAAGTTTGAGTGCTTCTAACCAGGGATCCAAGGCTGAAATTAGAGACATTTTCACACCTTTGATAAGAGCCATTCAACTCCAATTCCAAGCTCTCTCATCTCACAAGAATCTCTCTCTTACTCTTTGAGCCTAACTCCTCAAAAGAGATTCTCATTCCTTGTGAGATTCTCAAGCTAATAGCTTGAATCCAAGTCACCATCTACTCCCTAACCGTCTATTGCTGCTCATCTTGGTGGAGCTAGGGTTTGGTGATCTCATCTTCCTCAAAATCCATTCTTGCTCCAAATTGGTAAGTATTTCTCAAGGCATAGGATTTTATGGTAAGAAGTTTTATATTTCATTCTTTATACTTCATATTTGTTGTATACTCACGGTGGTGAGAGGATTGGCTTGATCCCAAGTTGTGGGAGTCAAGATTTCGTTTTACCCTCGGTTTTTGAGAGTGTGCTTAGTCCCAGGTTGTGGGATTAAGGACTTTGCGTGTTCCCAGGTTGTGGGATACACGGACATCGATTGTAGGTCGATTGCACTTGTTGGAGGTTTTCCACAAGTGGGCTAAAGGAAATCTCTAGCGGTTTGCTAGAGTATCCGGAGGGGATCTGGGTGTTGCTGGAGTAGGGCACTGGTAACAAGTCGGTGAGACTTGGGTGGCACCGAACCAGGATACATTGCATGTTAGCTTTGCATTCTTGCTTGGGTTGTTGTTCACTTTTTGTATTCTGCATTTGTTTGTTAAGTAGGGTTTTATTTGGCGTAAATTCCTTATAATTCTATAAAACACTATTCACCCCCCTCTAGTGTTTGTTCCTCATAGCACAGGGTCACTACAATTGGTATCAGAGCAAGGTAATAGCTATGGCAACCAACAACAACAACACTTGATGCCCTCTTCCACCATATCTCCTCGGGCCCAATTATCAAATTTGGTGTGTGAAGATGAAGGCCCATATTCAATCCATCGATGAGGATTATTGGAAGCTTGTGGAGAAGCCCTTTCGCGCACCTACCACTTCCGTACATAAGTGGACAAATGAGCAAAAAGAATTGGTGAAGAAACATCAAGAGGTAATGGAGATCTTGCTTGATTATTTAACTTATGACATTCTTATGAATGTGTCCAAGGCAACAACGGCATATCAAATATGGCACATGCTAGCTGAGCAAGAAGAGTCCACCTCGGAGTGTTCTTCCTCCAATGATGAAAGAGATTCATTAATGGGCTTGATGGCATGAGAGGACGACTCGAGTGACGAATCAAGCGACTCAAGTGAAAGCGATAGCGACGATGAAGAGGTAACAACGGATGATCTTAAAATTGAACTTAAGAAATTATTTAATAAATATCAAAAGCTTATGCATAAATATTGTGATGCTAAGAATACGATTGCTAGTCTCTCTAACACATCTTCATGTAGCACCTCTAACAATGACACCATTGTTGAGACACTCGCTATTGAGAAAGCAAGTTTGCTTACTCAAAATGGCATGTTGAGAGATGAGGTGGAGTCCCTCAAATCTCAACTTGATCGTATTTCTATCGTGGATAGTAACGATCTTGAGATTGAAAATCTTCAATCTCAAAACACTTGCTTGGGCATTGAGAATGAGGACCTCTCAAATCCCAAGTGCACGAGCTCGCCACACATGCATCCACCTTGGATGCTACTATTTCTTCAATTTCGAAGAAATATGAGCTCATGTCCTCCATTGTTGAGAGATTCAACAAGGGAAAGGACAATTTGGATGATTTGCTAAAGAATCAACTACCGGAAAACCATCGTGTTGGCCTTGGTTATTCTAAGGCAAGTGCATCCAATGCATGCACCTCTTATAGTGAAGTAACTATAGATTTTGTGAGGCCATCCTCCGGTGCATCCACGAGTGGTGTCTATAACAACTTACTAAGGAAACCACCACTCCTATTCCTCCCTCCTTTGGAAAGAAACCTACTTTGGGTGGACCTCCAAAGAAGGGTCATGCTTTCATGTACACCAATACTATGCCACGTAGGAACACACCTCCTACTCCACATGTTCACACGAATGATGGTTTTTATGTTCCACACCCACGAGCACGTGCAAACACTCATTTGAGACACTCACATGCACGTACTCATGCTCATGCACCTTCACATGATTATGATCACACATCACATCCACATGTGCATGCTTATTCTCATGATCATCATGCATACATACCTCATATTCATCCACGTATGTATGCAACACCACAACATGTATCATATGCCCATCATCATGCTTTTGCACAACACAATGTTCCTCATGCTCTTGCTAGATCTCATGCTCCTAGGCCACATGCACCACATAGAAATCAACCTTTTGTGCATGCAACCACTAGGAAGAGGATTCCCAAATCATACACTATTTGGGGTCCTAAGAACACTAGCACTCATGCTAAGGGTATGTATGTGCAATCTTATATTCATAATATTATTTTGAATGATGATTATGTTGGGAAATCACGGTCCTCTTGGACTTGGTTTCCGAAGGGTTAGTTTTCGTTGACCCTTCATTTGCTTGGTACCATAAGTTTATTTTCATTTTATGGGTACCAAGGCATTTGTGTTTAGAATTGGTTTATTCTTTTGTTTGGACTTTGGTCTTAGATGCTCATGTTTGTTAGAAACGTAAATTCATATTGAATTTGATTTCTATTGAATGTTTATTAGTAAATCATTGTTTTTGTGATTTTCATGTCTAAAATATTTAATATTTTCATGCAACACATGCGTTGGCTCATATTCATGTTTGATTATATGCAACATAAACATTGTGTATGATTACATTAGGATATGGGTTACAATTATTTGAATTTAGTATTTTAAATTTGTTGCCTAACCCATAGGATACAAAAAGGTTTTTGGATACCAAAATTATGTTTTCTAGGTTCAATCCACATTGGGATACCAACCCTACCAACTCTTTGATTTGCAAAGATTTTCATTCAAATAGAGTTGATGGTGCTTAAGTGATGCACCAAAGTAGGGGGAGATTAATGATGTAAGTATATTCTTACATTTGGTATCCATGTGTGTTGGATGCATGTAGATGTCATTCTCTATTTGAGACTATCTCATGCATATCCTATGTTTGCATTTAATATGTCTTGTATGTCACTCATGTCTATGTATTTCATGTGTGTCATATTCTTGACTGATGTGCATTGTGTATTCATAATTCCTACTCATATGTTTATTCGAGGATTATTTATAACATGTGGCTTAAAAATTTTTCATGTTAGAACTAATGCTCTTTTGCATGTTTCACACACGGGATACGCTTATATTTATGTTCCACTTCACAAGCGTACATCCCAACTTTATACTCATGCCTCTACACAACCTCTTCTTAAGAATCCCTAATCATTATCTTTTGGATTCCTAAGATTGTTTCTAGGCATGGTATGAACACACATATAGAATAGTATATTAGGATTGACATATTCTCATGCGACTTTATCTAAAAATCAAACTCAGTCTTTATTTGATTTCCACCTTGCTTACTCACTCATATTGCACTTCATTGCTTGGGTACCATGCTTGTATGATTACTTTTTGTACCCATATTTATATGTGAGTTCGTCCTCTACTCCCTAGTTTGCTTAGTTTGTATGATTTTGAGGGAGTATGACATGTTTGATCTATCAGGACATTACATTTGGTATTAGATTAGTTGAGTTCGTCCACTACCCCCAACATCATTATATGCCATTACATGTCTCTCATATTATGTTGTGCATATAGATTAGTTGATTTCTCTAACCCTTGGTAATTTATTATCAATTTACACCTTTCTATCTTGTTGATATGCCAAAGGAAAGAGAAATTTGGTTTTGAAAATTAATAATTTATGCTTTTCATGCACACTCTTAGTGGTATTACTTTTCATGCCTTCCATCAGTATGTGTTATGCCGTGAGTGTTTATTTTGTGCACATGTGCATATTGAACGCGGAATCTTTCTTGCACACACTATTGTATTAGATGTGTGTATTCATAATGATGATTGCTTGTATAATGTATTGTGATTAAATCATATGCATAGGAATTATTAGTATGATTTTCTAACTTCTAATGATTGAGAATTGCTAATTCCTTATATGTATGATTTTCGTGATTATAATAACTCTTATCAATGCATGTCATGCATTTCTTTCGATGAGTGTTATTTACAATTGGTAAATGATTGGTTATTGGACTACTTGATTTTGTTCATTAACCTATTGGATCCAAAAAGTTTTTGGATACCACCAATTGTTGAATTGACATATTGTTGTGCAAGATGCCTACCCTACACATTCCTGGGTTTACAAATGACGGATCAATTCAAAGGAAAGGATGGTGCATTGGAGATGCACACATATAGGGAGAGCTAAATGGTTGTAAGTATGTGTTTTTGTACAATTGGTATTTTAATATATTGGTTGTGACTACCATGTTTACAGTTGGTAGTTTAATACATTCGATTTGTGTAATATAGCATACTTCTTCATTAGCTCTTCTTGTCACATCCTCATGAAGATTGTGTGTTTATGTGACTACCTTGTTAATGAATTGGTTAGTTGTTTATTGTCATTTATATCTTTGGAACACGTTGTCATTACACATCGCATTCCTCACATGCATACTTCTTTGTGAAGATTGTTAAATATTATGGATATGATAACTGATGTGTATGACATGCTTGTTTGTTTATTAGATTGTTTTAAGTATGTTGATCTTAAGATTCATTGCTGCTTTGATTCTACAACTTGTACCTAATTCTCATTGATGACTATATTCATGGATTATTTAGACCATATCATGATCTGTCTTACCATTCTAGTAGAATCTTTCATTTCTTTATAGCATGCTATACTTCATCACGTTATACATAATTCATGCCATGTATAAGATTAATGATTTAGGATCTTTATGTGTATTTGTTCATTGTATCACCACACGTCTCATACTTTTCTCATAGTTTGTATGATTATCTTTATGAGACGTATTGATATGATTTGGGGTGATCAATGTATGTTACTTGTCATTTTAATTACTTCATGATTGATGTTTAGCTATAATTTTATTCAAGAGATATTTCATGTCTATAGCTAAATCTCTCATGTATGATATTTTCACAAGTGACATAACACTCATGCATATTGGTTAGTGATCTTCATGCTATATTTTTTGCATTGATTATATCTCATCTCAAACTCATTTTTCATTATATGTTAGAGATAATTTTTGTTATACAAGATCATATAAGTTGTGTTTAATGATATGTATATTCTGTCATAGATATTCTTCCATGAATATATCTTGATGCACTATGACTACTTTGATGCTACCTCCGATTATATTGTGCTTTCACAAGTCTTTTTATTCTATTCGCACAATTGGTATGCATGCTTGCGATGTTCATGATTACTTTATTCGTTTATGTCCTACCTTGTGACTTTGATCGTAGACTATCTTCATGCCTTTGCTCAAAAGATATTTTGTCACATTATGCCTCATGTTGAATCCTTTGTGATAATTGAGCTAGGATGAGATCATGTTTATATTTGTTCACTTGGTTTTCTTCTCAAGTGATATCATGATCGTGACATTATTTGCCTGATTTGCATACTTTGTTAGACTACTTTTGGTATCAGCTCTACATATCATATTTACATTTGGTATCATATTTATAATTGTTAGACTATTGATATTGGATATCATCTCTACTTGCTCTTGCTTGATGCTTGTTTTGAGCTTATGATGTAGTGCTTATCTTCCTTATGCTCATGTCATTTCATGCTTATCTTTGACTCATTATGTGAGTATCTACTCTGAAATGCATGCTAGTACTATGGTTCTTTTGAACATTGTTTCAATTAGTATCCTATTGTACTAAAATTGTGTATGCCATACGTTTTATGAAGTTACTATCTCTATTTTGGCATAACACTTTTGCGTGATATAGATATTTGATATTCATTTTCATTGTATCACCTTGTCACCCCCACATCGCACACTTCACTTATATTTGGTATGCTTACTTTTGGAGATGCTTTGTGGAGTTTAGCTGGAGATACTTTTGGAGATGACTTGGTATGCCTACAATTGGTTTCTCATACCATTATACTTAATGTGTGTTTTTATAACATAACTTTGTACACATGGTTAAGAATTTCTATAGTCATGTTTGTTTACTTCGTCGCTCGACGATTATATTGATTAAATAGATTTGCTTGTATGAAAACATAGAATTGTTTTCCATGGACTAAATTGGCTAAAAATATTGATCTATGTCAATGTGATGATTTTGATTCCACCATTATGTATTTAATCATGTTCATGTCATTTATCTTGCCAAGTATACTATTGTTATCACAAGACAGTCTATCACATTATGCTTCATGTTATAAATTTTGTTATAATTGAGTTTGTTTGGGTATTTGACACTATTTGATCACTTGTTTTTCTTTCACAAGTGATGTCATGATTTTTGCATTGTCACTTTTCTAACACTGCTCACACTACTCTTTACAATTAGTATCTATTGTAATCTTTTATCTCATATGCTTATTGCTTATCTTTTTGTGATAATTGAGAGTGGTTGAGTTGTTGTTGGATATGTGCTCTTGCAATTGATATCTTTATTTTGATATCCTGTTTTCAATTGGTAACTTTACATTAGAGAACTTTACAATTGATATACCTTTATGTTTTCCACTCTATTGTTGTTTCTATACCCCCATATCTTTCTTGTTGATGACAAAGGGGGAGAGAAATAAACAAGATGTGCTTATTAAATGTTGAGTGTTAAACAATTACTTGAATCATATAGACTTTAAGTATGATCGTTCATGTATATGATTCAGGGGGAGCATTGGTGATTACCTTGGTTTATATTGATTACATTATACATGTTGGTAATCATGCTCATATTTATGATGTGTATCACCTATATGATTTGTATTGTGTATGCATATTATTTCTAGTCATTCATGCGATATATACACAACCTCATGTGATACACACACTATTAACTACTGAATGATGCTATTGATTATTGATATTAACTTGATTGGCATCATTGTAGGGGGAGTAAGTATATTTAATGCACAATTATTTGTTTTGTTTATATTTGGTTTGTCATTATCAAAAAGGGGGAGAATGTTGAGTATTGGACTCTCCACCTTGATTTTGATGATGATCAAACACAAATCATTGTGACTAACTCTTGTGATTGCAGTTAGCTAAAAAGTCACCAATTAGATTCAAGAAGATCAAAAGTGACTACACGTGTTGATTCAAGTGGAGAACTTGGTAGATCAACAAAAGTGAAGCATTGGCTTGAAGAACTCAAAGACTACCTCAAACATCAAGCCAATGGCATCAACAAATGAATGGAGATTCAATCCAAAGAGAAGATGGGAATGGATGAGTCAAAATCTTCGAAGACTATGGCGTTCAAGTCATTTAACTAAAAGAGTCAAAACCATGAAGATTTATGGAGATCGTCGC
The DNA here is from genome assembly GCA_030789695.1 of Scilla litardierei. Classification (NCBI taxonomy): domain Eukaryota; kingdom Viridiplantae; phylum Streptophyta; class Magnoliopsida; order Asparagales; family Asparagaceae; genus Scilla; species Scilla litardierei. The sequence continues at coordinate 220,015,088 of CM061133.1, forward strand.
CAAAGTAATTTGTTCATCTCAAGCGACGTCCCACGACTTCCTCAGAACGCGTGATCGTTGTGCCTGGAGCTTCGTTGAAGCTCAAGGAGTTTTTCATGAAGTCAAGGGATTTGGATTCTCCATGTTGAAGCTTCGAAGACGGTTCGTCATGTTATTTATATTGTCTTCTAGCTTCGGTTTAGTAGAATGTTAAGTCTTGAGTAGTACTTGCCTAGAAATCTTCATAACTTTCATATCGTATCTCTAGGATTGCCTTAGAAGCCATTAGAAACTTTCCCGTAGCCTATCGTTTCATTTCACGGCTTCATATACAACTTAGTTGGTTTAAGAAGAAGAACCAACTGACTATATGACGATCTAATCGGTTGGGAATTCTTCTTGAACCGACTAGATATCCTTGCTTAATTCAGCCCATTCACTGTTGGTCAATTAGTCGGTCCAAGAAGGTTCACCGACCGACTAGATGATGATTTAGTCGGTTGGAAATCCTTCTCAGACCGACTAGTTATCCTAATCAATTCAAGACCATTTGTTGACCAATTAGTCGGTCCAAGAAGGTTCACCGACCGACTAAATGATGATCTAGTCGGTTGGTGTCGATCCTCAGACCGACTAGTTTTCCGTGTGAAATTCGACCTTTGTACTGTTGACCAGTTAGTTGGTTCAAGAAGGATGGTTAATGCATTAAAAGTCAATCTAGTCGGTCCAAGAAGGTTCACTGACCGACTAGTTGTCAATCTAGTCGGTTGATGATCCTTCTTAGACCGACTAGTGCTTACCCATGATTTCACCATCTTCTCTGTCAACCATCTAGTCGGTCCAAGAAGGTTCACTGACCGACTAGTTGTCAATCTAGTCGGTTGATGATCCTTCTTAGACCGATTAAGCAGCTTCAGAATAGAGCCGTTGGAGCATTTAATGCCACGAATTTTGTGACCGTTTTCTTTCTTCCCTATATAAGTTTGAGTGCTTCTAACCAGGGATCCAAGGCTGAAATTAGAGACATTTTCACACCTTTGAGAAGAGCCATTCAACTCCAATTCCAAGCTCTCCCATCTCACAAGAATCTCTCTCTTACTCTTTGAGCCTAACTCCTCAAGAGAGATTCTCATTCCTTGTGAGATTCTCAAGCTAATAGCTTGAATCCAAGTCACCATCTACTCCCTAACCGTCTATTGCTGCTCATCTTGGTGGAGCTAGGGTTTGGAGATCTCATCTTCCTCAAAATCCATTCTTGCTCCAAATTGGTAAGTATTTCTCAAGGCATAGGATTTTGTGGTAAGAAGTTTTATATTTCATTCTTTATACTTCATATTTGTTGTATACTCACGTTGGTGAGAGGATTGGCTTGATCCCAAGTTGTGGGAGTCAAGATTTCGTTTTACTCTCGGTTTGTGAGAGTGTGCTTAGTCCCAGGTTGTGGGGACTTTGCGTGTTCCTGGGTTGTGGGATACACAAACATCGATTGTAGGTCGATTGCACTTGTTGGAGGTTTTCCACAAGTGGGATAAAGGAAATCTATAGCGGTTTGCTAGAGTATCCGGAGGAGATCCGGGTGTTGCTGGAGTAGGACACCGGTAACAAGTCGGTGAGACTTGGGTGGCTGATCGGCCCCGGATATACACCCGGAGAATGATTGTAGTTTTACCGCAAGCGCAAGGTCAAGTGGCGAGCAGGTATCGAACACGAGGAGGTGGTGTTGGCTCCAATCTATCCTAGGTTGGTTTGACTACGAATGTATTATTGGTGGAGATGGTTATGGAATGATATAATGGAAATGGTGGTGGTTGTCGGTGTCAGTGATAGAGATGTCGGTCAAATATCGACTCAAATAAAATATAATAAAAGCATCTAGAGCTAGGGAATCCCCACTACGGATCATCATACATCATTGTAAATAGTGAATCTCAATATTACTATGCTTGTATTGAGGTGAACTAGTCGTAACTGAATAGATAACCAAGCTCACGCTCTCGCGTTATTGCCGGTCTATAGCAACCTAGGATAGGGCCCAATCTCTTGCAAACCCTAACCTAAGCCACTAGCATGATGATCGACATCATCGTCCAATCGCTCCTCGAGCCCACTCTCGTGCAAACTCGAGTTACGTTCTAGGTTGTGATAGTTCATATACGTCCAATCTCTTGTAAACGAATATGGGTATAGATTTATAATAAAAATCCTGGCTTTGATCCAATCTCTTGCAAACCAAGTCTAGAGAATCTCGATTATAAACCTAAATCGAATATCTAGGCCTTCCCATCGATTAGAATCCAATCTCTTGCAAACCCCAATCGATGGAAATCCCTAGCTATCCGTAATAAATCGATCACAACCTAACCTCCTAGAAATTCTAGCAATTTAGAAATTCATTTATCACAAATCTGAAATTAGATCCATAGGGTTCATCCCCATGCCCTAGAACAACAAATCTACTCAAGCATAGCAATAACGATATGAGAATCAATAAAAATCATTGCTTGCATACAAAAAGATAGAAAAACAAAGATTCAAATAACAAGAACAAAATACTTAGCTTTGATGAAGATCTTCAATCCAAATACAAGCTTTTTGATTCAAGAGGGGGCCTAGGGCATGGCCTAACCTCTAAAATAATCCCTAAGAAAACATATGGGGGCATCCTCTAATGGTGGCTACAAAACCCTTCTATAGTCCCCCAAAACCCTCGCAAAATAACCCTAGAAAAACCCCCAAAATCGTGCCCAAAAACAGCCCAAACTGCAACTTAAAATCTGGGCCCAGGCCGCACTCGGCCGAGTGGAACATGTGACCCGGCCGTGTGGAAATTCCAGCACTGCAGCATCAACTTGCAGAAATTCCCTAGATTTCATCCGACCTTCGATTTGCATGTTCTTAGCGGCGTTGGAATAGTCATGAAGTCTACTATCCATAAAAAATATGAGAAAAATACTTTGATTGCTGGAATGATAGAAGATTTCAAAAGAGTGGGAGGCTGTCTGAAAATCTGGGCGCTGCGTGTCCTCGGCATCACTTGGCCGAGCGGCAAATGTCACTCGGCTGAGGGGCTTTTGGTACTCGGCCGAGTTGAAGCTCGTAGTTGACTGATGGATTACAGTAAGTCTGGTCTTTTGGATGCCGTAGTTCGTGTGCCACTCTGGCGAGTGGTGTCTCCATACTCGGACGAGTGGGATGTCGTCACTCGGCCGAGTGCACGCTAATCTTCAAGTAATTGTGTGTCCAATCTGGCCGACCGAGCGGGCTTCTTTGTTCGGCCGAGTGACTCCTTCACTCGGCCGAGTGGCATGCTGAAAATGCCCAATCTTCATCATTTCGCTTCCTCGTCGCTCCTACGACGTTCTTTCTTCTTCCACTCGTCTTCTATCAATGATAGGTCCTCAATAAGTCCATGAGCAATGCTCCGTTACGCGTGCAAGTCATTTAAGCTCATTTTTGTTTCCAATTGCTCATATTTCCTGAAATCCGACAAAAACAAGAAATAGTGAAAAGTAACACAATATCATCGAATAATCGTGAAAATCGCAATATGAGCAACCGAAATGGCATGCAAATATGCAGAAAAAAGGTGTAAAATATAGACCGATCAAAATCCCCCAAGCTTACCTCTTACTCGTCCTCGAGGAAGATAAGTAGAGAGACGAACTCGGGAGATGAAAATAAAGAAAATGAAATGAAAAAGAAAGAACACGAGGTGGAAGGGGTCGCTAGATTCTTCTCTCAGATCTCAAGCCATAAGCTACACATCACGATAACTTGGAAAATACAAATCACATGCTATAAGGATTTCATATCTTACATAAACATGGTACTTGCAAGCTTTTAAGAACAACAAAAGGGATTCTCTAAATTCATACAATCAATTCATATCCACGTCACGCATTTCATAGGATTTAATATACAAATGTTGGAGATGCACTTTTCAATCAAGAGTTATAACTGAAGCATATAAGATTTACACCAAGCATGCAATAGAGAATAGAATAAGAGTCATGGCATTCACATATTTATTTCAAATCATGAAAAATCTCCATATTTAATATATTTTGCAAAGTCTAAGCATTATCGAATATTCCCATTCATGCACGTCTCCACTCTAATGTCATACTCACTCATATGGTCAAATGAATTCACCCTCCCAAGCTTAGCTTGAGGCATCACATCTAAAGGAATATAATAGTGGAAATTGGGATTTTTACCTTGGTTTTCCCAAGTATTTTTGTGGCTCCAATAATGAGATAAAGAAATATATTTTTTTTTTCTTTTGGACTTTGTTTCTCATTTTTCTTCTTGGATTTTTGTAGGAGCTATATGATTTGTATTTTTGATTTTTAGCTCCTTTTTGGCTTTTTGGACTTTTTAGAGCAACCTTTTTCTTTTGTAGGGATTTTTGGGAAATAGATGCGATATAAGTAGCTTTAGGAGGTGAACTCAAGTGACATGTAGAGAATAAAAGATATTTGTGGAGAAGGAAATAATGTAACACTCGATTCACTCTAAGATGTGCACGAACGGTTCAATAAAATAATACTTCAACTAAAACTCATATGTAAGCATGGATATTCTTAATCATTTCAATAAATAGTGAAGTCAAGCAATAAAGTTTACAACCATATCAGGCATGCAACAGAAGGTGAATAAGACAATAGAACTGATGCTTCAGATATACTAATGATGCGTAAATCTTGGTGCATTTCCAACAAAAGCATACTAAACACTAATCCATACATTCCGTTTCAATTAATATCATGCATTCATGTAGAGAAATCATCAAAAGAAATAGATTTGCAAGCATATGTGAATAGCAAGACTATGGAATACTCTAAATAGCATGGCAAGGAATAATAAGTATCGTAATGGCTACTAAAGCAATAAGAGATATCATCATAAGGAACAAATCTAGCAAAAGAAGAGAAAGGAAAATAAAGAAATAAAAAAAGAGAGAAAAGAAAAGAAAAACAAGCACACAACATGATGCATGAACACACATAAAAGGAAAATAAGATGGAAAATTCAAAAAGATGATGCAAAATTTTGAAAAAAAATTAAAAACCCTAAAAAATAAAGTAAAAATGCAACTAATGCATCTAAATGGCATGGAAATACACTCCCCCAAGCTTAAACTTCACATTGTCCTCAATGTGATCATAAAAGGAAAATATGAGGAACAACGATAAATATGATGGAGGTGAATGAAAAATGATGAAATGAATGACATGAAATCCTAATGCAACTACATGCACATGCAATGATGCATGAGAGCACTTTCCCCCAAGCTTATGCTAAATAATCCTATTCAAATGACTTGACCAAAAATGACATGGCTTTGCAAAGCGTGATCAAGTCAAACGAATAAGAAAGTAAGGTTTCACTTGAAAGAAATGCTCGAATGTGGTGAGCAAAAGGATGTGACACGTCAAAATATGGAGAGGGAAATTAATATATATAATGGGTTTGGGTTGTAAAAATTTTTGTTGCCGTCATATGAGGTGATATTTATTCAATCAAATCTATACGATCCCCTCGCTCTCGAGAGGATTCGAGTTTATTGAAAGCATAAACATTTCTACACTACTGGATTGATATCACCTATAGCAAAAGGCGGATCCAGTATCTTTGCCGGTGCAGGCAACTGCTCCAACTGCTCCTTCCGTGGCTATGCCAGATGCATGTGTCCACGGACTCCATCAAACTCCAGCAATGCGGCTCTCAGCACCTCTCCAAGGACTCCACCTGTACCCTACAAGAGATAAGCCGCATCAATCTGATGTGGATAATTCTTCCCTAAAATAAATGTATTCCAAAGAGGGTCATCAACATAAGTATTTAAAATTAAATACGGGTGACAACACTTCCCTGGAAATAAATCTCCACTCTCGTATACCACGTCGATCAACTCATCATTGTTCGCCTTAGGTTGTTCAAGTAGCTTGGGCATATAAGCGTAGGTCTCATCAGGCAGCTCCTCATCATCGTCAGACTTATCCCATCGCACCTCCTGATCATATTCAATAGCGTCCATGGGTGCTAACTCCTCGCTCTCCTCCTCGTATACGTCCCATCGTACCTCTTGATCATATGTACATGAATCCTGCAAAAGGCACGCTGAGTCGCCAAAATCTGAATCATAAAAAACATCATACACTGGAGGAGAATCAAATATAGGAGATGAGGGAGTAAAGAGATCTCCCTGAAGGGAAGCCATAAGCTCTGTGGGATTGCCCTCAGCATCAGTGGAAGCGTGGTCCTCTGATGGATGCTCAGCCTCTGTAGAAGGTGGGGATGGATGTGGTAGCTCGAAAGGAGGGGGCACAATTCGGGCTCCATCTGTGTGCATATGTGACGTGCGTTTATATTTCATATATTCACGCACGTTTTCTTTTGTGTTTCTCCGTGTTTTTCCGCCGTCTCTTATTCGTTTTCGTATATTTTCCCGTTTTCTTTCACTTTTCTTTGTTTATCCATGATTGCAGGGGATTGACCACGTAGGGGACGTTTAACGATGATATCCCAAGTCCCCGGAGCAACGGGAGAAGTCACGCGTGATCCAGGGGGTCAAATGCCAAAGAATTCATCTTTCAGCCCCTCACCCGGTCGGTTGGTCATCTCCAACCGATCGGGTGATGCACGCGTGCACCACCCGGTCTCTGCCGCAGCTCACAAAGAAGTCACCCGACCGGTTCGCAGACCGGTTCAGCGGGGGCTGTTCTCTGTTTTCTCGAAGCAAACGCCAACCGATCGGGTGACTCTCACCCGATCGGTTCATCTGTAGCTGAAAAAGAAGAGCTGAAGACACGGACGTCGAACCGATCGATTCACCCGACTGCTCCAAGATCCAACCGGTCACTCAAGAACTCACCCGACCGGTTCATGTGATCGGATGAAAGCTCGCCGTTTTCTGTTATTAATTTGTAACGGATCAACCGATCGGTTGACTTGTCAACCGATCGGTTGATGCGAAGGTCTATAAATAGAACCCCTAGGGTTCAGAAACGGGAGCTGTTCTCTTTTCTACTGTTTTATTTCCTTGTGACGGCTGTAATTGTTACTCTTTTGTAAGTTTTCAGATCTTTCTAAAATTTTAGTATTGTCTTTATTACTCCATTACTTCCGCATTGCAATTGTCCGATTATGATTCCAACGGTTAAATTTCATTTAGATCGCTTTTTCATGAATTTTTGTGAGTAGTTCCCAAATCTGGGATTTTGGTGGAAACCCCTTCGGGGGCTCTTCCCGATGCGTCCATAGGGTTAGGAAATCGATAGGGAGTAGGAATCTAACGGTTACGCGGGGTGTTTCATTGTCATCGGTGGGAAAAAGACCGCCTTTGACCGTTGGGCCAAGGGGGAATAAACTTGGTGGTTGACTCCCTAGCCATAGCTCACGCCCTTAGCGTAGACGCCGAATCCTAGCACGCAGGAGCGGCAGGATGAGACGTTGGGAGATATCGTTGCGGGCTTAGTGCTCCCGGGATCGATCAGTGTTAATGGACACGGGAGTGCCCACTGATCGAATCCGGGAAGTCCGGTGTATCATCCTGGGCACCGACCGGAATATCGGGCCCATGGGTCTTGTGCCCCTCAATTAGAGCATAGACTCCATCATCAATTGTGCCTGTGGAAGAGATACAATGAGTAATAAATTTTTGAAATTCAAACTCAAAAGGATCACATTCCGTTATTGTCAATGGACCGGAATTTCGAACTACGTCGACAATGTTTCTTAATAGGTCTGTGTACGTGTCCTCCTTTGGCAACTCAGATGTCTCTATTTGTGGAGTGTTGATGGTATAAAGGTGGATATGATCACCTTCAAGTGAAGCATACACTCCATCTATGATAGTACCTGCACCAGAGACATTAGCCATAACAAAATCGATGAATACTTGGTCGTATGGTTTACTTACCGTAATGGTTAGTGAACCGGTAGATCGAGCATCATCTATCATTTGCTCCAAGGCTGCTGCCAACTGTAGATCACTAAACTTCCCCACTTGCATCCTCTTCAAAAACTCACGTGAGGGTCTCTTTAGCCTTCTAGTGAAGATATCAAATAGCGTGGAGTCATTCCACTCATGGTCTGACTCCGTCTGGAACATTTCTAACATTCCTTCAAACCTAGACAAGACTTCCCCGAAGGATTCTCCATCAGCCTGATAGAATGCAGCGAGATATATGTAGGATTGTATAGAGCCCGCTCGCATTTTCTTTGGAAGCACCATCGCTGCAACAACTGTACCTGATCAATCAAAGTAAACAACCTGGAAAAGACGTCAGTGGTACAAAGAGAAATAAATATAATAATAGCATGTGGTGGGAAAAAAATCTCTCTCAATGTTTTTGTTTTGATTTTTTTGATTTTATTTGTTTTTAATGTAATCTAATCAACCTAATTGTGACAAATTGGCACCCAACGGGAAACACCTCCCCGGCAACGGCGCCAAAAACTTGATCGGCCCCGGATATACACCCGGAGAATGATTGTAGTTTTACTGCAAGCGCACGGTAAAGTGGCGAGCGGGTATCGAACACGAGGAGGTGGTGTAGGCTCCAATCTATCCTAGGTTGGTTTGACTACGAATGTATTATTGGTGGAGATGGTTATGGAATGATATAATGGAAATGGTGGTGGTTGTCGGTGTCGGTGATAGAGATGTCGGTCAAATATCAACTCAAATAAAATATAATAAAAGTGTCTAGAGCTAGGGAATCCCCACTACGGATCGTCATACATCATTGTAAATAGTGAATCTCAATATTACTAGGCTTGTATTGAGGTGAACTAGTCGTAAATGAATAGATAACCAAGCTCACGCTCTCGTGCTATTGCCGGTCTATCGCAACCTAAGATAGGGCCCAATCTCTTGCAAACCCTAACCTAAGCCACTAGCATGAAGATCGACATCATCGTCCAATCGCTCCTCGAGCCCACTCTCGTGCAAACTCGAGTTACGTTCTAGGTTGTGATAGTTCGTATACGTCCAATCTCTTGCAAACGAATATGTGTATAGATTTATAATAAAAATCCTAGCTTTGGTCCAATCTCTTGCAAACCAAGTCTAGAGAATCTCGATTATAAACCTAAATCGAATATCTAGGCCTTCCCATCGATTAGAATCCAAGCTCTTGCAAACCCCAATCGATGGAAATCCGTAGCTATCCATAATAAATCGATCACAACCTAACCTCCTAGCAATTCTAGCAATTTAGAAATTCATTTATCACAAATCTGAAATTAGATCCATAGGGTTCATCCCCATGCCCTAGAACAACAAATCTACTCAAGCATAGCAATAACGATATGAGAATCAATAAAAATCATTGCTTGCATACAAAAAGATAGAAAAACAAATATTCAAATAACAAGAACAAAATACTTAGCTTTGATGAAGATCTTCAATCCAAATACAAGCTTTTTGATTCAAGAGGGGGCCTAGGGCATGGCCTAACCTCTAAAATAATCACTAAGAAAACATATGGGGGCCTCCTCTAATGGTGGCTACAAAACCCTTCTATAGTCCCCCAAAATCCTAGCAAAATAACCCTAGAAAAACTTCCAAAATCGTGCCCAAAAACAGCCCAAACCGCAACTTAAAATCTGGGCCCAGGCCGCACTCGGCCGAGTGGAACATGTGACCCGGCCGAGTGGAAATTCCAGCACTGCAGCATCAACTTGCAGAAATTCCCCAGATTTCATCCAACCTCCGATTTGCATGTTCTTGGCGGCGTTGGAATATTCATGAAGTCTACTATCCATTAAAAATATGAGAAAAATACTTTGATTGCTGGAATGATAGAAGATTTCAAAAGAGTGGGAGGCTGTCTGAAAATCTGGGCGCTGCGTGTCCTCGGCATCACTCGGCCGAGCGGCAAATGTCACTCGGCCGAGGGGCTTTTGGTACTCGGCCGAGTCAGAGCTCATAGTCGACTGACAGATTATAGTATGTCTGGTCTTTTGGATGCCGTCGTTCGTGTGCCACTCGGGCGAGTGGTGTCTCCATACTCGGACGAGTGGGATGTCATCACTCGGTCGAGTGCACGCTAATCTTCAAGTAATTGCGTGTCCGATCTGGCCGGCCGAGCGGGCTTCTTTGCTTGGCCGAGTGACTCCTTCACTCGGCCGAGTGGCATGCTGAAAATGTCCAATCTTCATCATTTCGCTTCCTCGTCGCTCCTACGACGTTCTTTCTTCTTCCACTCGTCTTCTATCGCTGATAGGTCCTTAATAAGTCCATGAGTGATGCTCAGTTATGCATGTAAGTCCTTTAAGCTCATTTTTGCTCCCAATTGCTCATATTTCCTGAAATCCGACAAAAACAAGAAATAGTGAAAAGTACCACAATATCATCGAATAATCGTGAAAATCGCAATATGAGCAACCGAAATGGCATGCAAATATGCAGAAAAAGGTGTAAAATATGGACCGATCAGTGGCACCGAACCAGGATACATTGCATGTTAGCTTTGCATTCTTGCTTGGGTTGTTGTTCACTTTTTGTATTCCGCATTTGTTGGTTAAGTAAGGTTTTATTTGGCGTAAATTCCTTATAATTCTATAAAACACTATTCACCCCCCCCCAGTGTTTGTTCCTCATAGCACAGGGTCACTACAAAACCTTCATATTAGACTCAAATTTTTATGACTCGAATGTTTCGAATGTTTCAATGGATGTTTTTATAATTATCGTTGTTTTGATATTTCGCAAGTGTAACGACCTGCATGGGCCATCACTAAAACCTATCACGTACCGCGTCCCAAGTATGGAAGGCGAGACGCGAAGAGGTCCACTCAGACTTGGAGCTGTGAAGCTACAGTCTGATAAGCGTATGGGAATTTAATCCATTAGTAGGTTTTTTGCATTACGACGAAACAACAACAATAATAAAGAAAGGTAGACAATTAAAATTATCCAACATTCAACATCCACAGATTTATTCCAAACATACAGAGCTAGTCATAAAGAAATACAGAGTCTGAAAAAGAAGGCCTAAGCATGACCGAAACTAAAACAAGTAACGGTGCTACGTACCGAACAACCTAACAGTAGCTACTAGGAAAGTAAACAACGTCTAAGAAAAGTCACCAGCTGAGACTAAGGGTAGAACTCTGGTGTCCTCGAACTGGACGTCAGCAAACTGTCGTCCTCAGCAACAAACTCAGACTCTAAACCTGACATGTAACACCCAAAGAGAAAAGGGCACATGTCAGCAAAAATTTCCAAAGAGAGAAAAGGAGACTTTTGTGCAAGGAAACGTAAAGTATAAAGAATGCAACTTAGCAGTTTAAAAAGAGATGACATGGCATAATAATTCAATGAATGCAGCAGTTAAAATGAGATGAGATGACATAATATTTCAATGAATGTAGCAGTTAAAATGAACATGATACTTCCAATGCATGACACATCGTAGAGAGAGCTACTAACAATATTCACGATTTCACGATTAACTTGCATTCACGATGTGCACAGGGTTTACGCCTTTTAGCTGACGTTGTTGTAAGGGCACACTTCTACGCTGAGTGATCGCTTAACCCTACCCCTCCACGAGTGTATGGACCGACGCCCATCTTCTGGAACATGAGCCAGGAAGTGTTTATACATTTCAAGTTTCTGGAACACGAGCCAGGAATTTTTCTTGATTTGGCATAGGGGTGCACCGAGCCTCATTACTGTAGAGAAATGATGCCCTCGAGGCTATTTATCTCTGTGTGAATAGCACAAACATCTTGTTCGAAATAACAGTAAGCTGTTTGGTAATGATTTATCTAAGTTATATTATAATGTAGTTAACATTAGATATCAACTTAGGTAAAGTCCTGAGACTTTATGCAAGGTCAAACAAGTATCGAGATGAGTATCTCGATCATGGAGAAATGTTTGACCGTATGTAGCATAATTCAAAAAGGGTTCGTGGTCGTAGATGTTTCGAGACAAGGATATCGAAACATCGGATAGACCATTGTGTCTTAGTCTTCACCGTTTAGCGGTAGCGATGATCTCATGATCGTTTTGACTTGGTGAAGTCGAAGACGAGACACAGGTGCTCATTAGAGAATGAGTTCACTGAACGATCCACAAGAGTTATCATATGGTTATATTGACCAATCTGTCAATGATGACTCTGAGTGATGATAGGATAGTTGGTCTTTTGACTTGAGGTCATTTTTGATGAAACTATGCGTGAACGGTGCCACTTAGATCAACTAACCTAGCTTCGAGGCAAGGCTTGTCGAAAGGTCTTTTGATTGGGTGACATTTGAAGCGCATGAGGAGAGTAATGACCAAGAAAGGATTCGTCTCTCCCGGTCAATGGGAGTTAGTGTCGTAGGGTTAGTTCGGTCTTTAGTAAAATATCTTGCCAGAGTTTGTTGGAAGAAGTCCAACATTATTTGACTAAAGATTGATAGAAACTAACCGGAGTCAAGTTATTGGGGTTGACAGTTTGACCGTACCCTAGATTTGATCTACACGACATAGTTTAGACGAAGAGACTATAACTAAGGAATTCATCACGAAAACAGTCAGGGTGGTCCCGAAAATACTCATGTCAATGAGTCAACCACATAATGATGATACCTGAAGTAGGGACGGTAACCACTGCTCGTGGTCACTGCCGTATAGGGCTTCGAGCCCAACCTGTTGTAAGGGTCAGGCTGTAGGGTCTCACACAGAGTGCGACCTTCATCTAGTAATAGGTAGAAATTAGTAAGGGAGAATAATTTGCATTTGATGCAAATGAAAGAGAAAATTGCATTTGATGCAATATGATAATTTAAGCTTAGATAGGGGACTAAATTGCATATGATGCAAATGCGATTAAATGTGTTTTAAATAGTTTAAGACAATATTTAAACGCAAGGAAAAATTCACGGGCAAGACGGGAATGTCCCGGTCTACGCCCAGGTTAGAACGGCGTCCAAATCGGACGCCAAATGCTCAAGATACGCCAAAAACAGCCCATTGGATCAGATCGGGTCAGACCAGGCTGACCCAGGCCAGACTGGGTCTGCCCTGGGCGCCTGGCCAGACCCAGACAGCCTGGGGCGCCCGGCCCAGGCCCAGGGGCAGGCCCAGGCGCTGGGCGCCTGGGCCTGCCCCCAGGCGGGCCCGCCCAGGCGCCCTGGGCGCCTGGGCGTAGGCCCAGGCACTGGGCGCCTGGGCCTGGCCCAAGCGGGCCGCCCAGGCGCCCTGGGCACCTGGCCTGGCCTGGGCCAGGCGCCCAGTTTGGGCGTGCCAGTCTGGGCTCGCCCAGACCAGGTTCTGGCATGGTCTGGGCTTGCCCAGCTTGCCTGGTGGGTCCCACTTGTGAAGAAATTCTGGCCCTAGGGCAGAACAGTTTTGACGGCTCAGTTTTTGTGAAAAACTAGCTATGGGCTGAACTTTGAGCGGTCAATTGGAGGGTCACACGAACTCCGATTGACGAACGGTTTTTTCCTATGCGTTAACCGTTGAACACCCTTCGAATTGATAGATTGTATCAATCATGAAGTTCAACGGTGAGGGAGTTAAAATTCACGGAAGTTTGCACTTTGTGAAAGGCAAACTAAATTGATTTTATTAACTCTAATTATTAGTCCCACATCAGATTTCAAGATTAGCCGTAGCCCTCCTTGCTTTAGGGGTTAGCAACTATAGGACCCGTGTTACAGTTGTTGAGCTACACTCAAGCTGTGACATGGCAACCTTATAGAAACCAACTCCTTTAATACATAAGATGAAATCTTGAATAAACCCAAACCGTCGTATTACCATGCGTCGGCGTAAGTTATGTCAATGATGTAGTCTGGCTAGATGTAGTCTAAGACCTGGACCAAACCGACGTGTCGTGAATACACCGAGCGGCGGGGCAAGTCAGGCTAGACCCGAAAACAAGGGTCCGACTAGACTAGACATTGTGATTTGGATGAGCACACTCATGATCACAAATGGCTAGGGGAAAAACCCGATAAGAGAGTCATATCTGATATGATCGATGAAGAGGCATCTTCCGATCGCAGAGTCAAGCAACTTGTTGAGCTACACTCAAGGTTGTTAGGCTCAGGGCAATTGGACCTCTTACCCATTAATTTTAATTCGATTAAATCGTTTGTTATTAAGCTTTCAAACGATCGTAAAAATAGTGGGAGGATATAGATAGATAAAAGCCATTCTACCTATATTTAATATTGAACATATGCTAAACTAGGGCAAGACTATGTTTACCGAAGAAATCTAATTATAATATTTTAATGGAATTAGTTAACTGGTCAAATAGGTTGATTAATTGAATATCAAGTTAAATTCTAATTGATAGAATTAAAACTATATTCTCGTTGACATTAAAATGACCTTCTAAAGAAACAGACTTAAGAAATATGATTTCATTAAGTTCTGGGTCCAACAAATAAATTCACGCTACATGACACTCGTCTCTATATGAGGCAGCTTGAACATATAGGATATTCGAAGTATGTTTCTCCCTACAACTTGTTGAGCTACCCTCAAGGTTGTATGGACAAACAATTTTGATCCGCAAAGTTCGAGAATTCGATCAAACCGTTTGAGTCGAATACGAGTGCATGAGCGATGCAAGTCTATGTATCCCAACCAGATCTTGGGACAAGCAACTTCTTGAGTTACACTCAAGATTGCAACTCTCAGGCGTTTGGATACATGAGATGCTTGCATAGCTATTTATTAATGTTGGGTTATTTAATATCTAAATATGATTTGGAAAAGGAAGAAGGCACTCCGGAAAGTCAATCGAGTTAAATAGTTTAATTTATCATTAGAAAAGGCATAAGTAGGAGGAAATGAAAATGTGACATATTCTGATGTCACGATTATTGTTATACAAAAGGTTAACACATCTTGACGAATGTCGTCACATTGCTTCTGAAGCAATGAGTGATATGTATAACGATAATATATATATTAACTGTTAATATATAAATACACAAGATAGTAGCAGACTTATAAGGCAAAATAGACTAGGCCGTATCGAGAGAGTAAGCCTCACAAGTCACATAAAGAGGTGTCTGACCTCTCGTATTATGAAGTCTACGGACACTTGTGAGTCTTACCCTCTTAGATAAAATGGCCGAAACCCATCTGTAAGACAGTGGGAGAATGAGTTGTCAAACTCAGTCTCGTACATACTGATGTACCCGAGTCTAGATTAACCAAAATAAGTTATTCGTATATTTTATTAAGACACGTGTTCTTGATGAAACACAAGTCTGATAAAATACAGAACGAAATGACTAAAGTATTTAAACTGATTCGATTAGATCGAATGGTCAAATACTTAGCTACATAAAATCTTGTGTAATTAAAAGAAAATGTGATTTTCTCTCAGGTCAAGTCTGTTAACACATCCGTGTGTTAAAAGTATGAATCACACTGAGTTAGACTTGGTGCGATCCATAGCAAGTGACTCTGAGTTAAGTCCTCCCTCTGGGTTAAGTCCTAGATAGTAATGCCTAGGTTTTGATAATGTTCTATGAGGACATATCAATAAGATATTCATTAAATCAATCGTAAGAAAGTTGTAAAATTACTCGAATCTCGTGAGACAAATTTTCGAGTTAGACATCATTACTGATGATGACTTAGTCAACTTTCGGGATGAAATTCGGAGTAGTAACTCCGATTTATAACTTGATGCTATCAAAACAGGTCCGTGTGCGTAAATAAATTTTGGAATTTAGTTTACGTGCTCAAGGAAAATGTTTCCTCACTTTCTGCAAGTAAATCTTTATGTTAAAAGATTGGTGCAGAAAGGAAAATAGTGAAGTGCAATCATGTTGGTCGAAAACGGTTTTCATCCTAATTCCTATAAAATGGATTATGTTAAAACCGTCTCGCCAGCAGATGTGTACAGATCTACTCGGACCAAACTCGATGTAAACGCTTAAGTTGACCATGAAAATTGGAGCATTCACTTATAAGTTCGTTTTTCTAAATATGATTTAGACGGACCAACTTATATGAATTAGCCAGATAGTCTTCAAGGTCAGTGGGAGCGTATAAATTACATGCGAGGCATCAAAGAGATGGAACATATATTTTGACAAAGTGATCAAAAAGTTTGATACTTAATCAGAAATAGATATGAGCCATTTGAAATGACCATTAACTAATTTAAAGATTATTATCGTAAGGTACGATGAACTGGATAAGATCCAAGGAAATAAAATATTATAGATTCCGTAAGACCAAGTGAATTATTTGAATGAGATTCAAATGGTTGGTCTAACATGAACATAGAAACCCCTTAAGTCTATAGTGTAGACGGTTTTAGCAGATCCACTCACGAAGGCTCTACCACATGAAGTCGAAAAAACTTATGTGTAAAAACGGTATAAGATACCGAGATAAATGGGCCAGAGTGCAAGTGAGAGATGTAGAGAAATGATGCCCTCAAGGCTATTTATCTCTGTGTGAATAGCATAAACATCTTGTTCAAAATAACAGTAAACTGTTTGGTAATGATTTATCTAAGTTATATTATAATGTAGTTAACATTAGATAACAACTTAGGTAAAGTCCTGAGACTTTATGCAAGGTCAAACAAGTATCGAGATGAGTATCTCGATCATGGAGAAATGTTTGACCGTCTGTAGCATAAGTCTAAAAGGGTTCGTGGTCGTAGATGTTTCGAGACAAGGATATCGAAACATCGGATAGACCATTGTGTCTTAGTCTTCACCGTTTAGCGGTAGCGATGATCTCATGATCGTTTTGACTTGGCGAAGTCGAAGACGAGACACAGGTGCTCATTAGAGAATGAGTTCACTGAACGATCCACAAGAGTTATCATATGGTTATATTGACCAATCTGTCAATGATGACTCTGAGTGATGATAGGATAGTTGGTCTTTTGACTTGAGGTCATTTTTGACGAACTTATGCATGAACGGTGCCACTTAGATCAACTGACCTAGCTTCGAGGCAAGGCTTGTCGAAAGGTCTTTTGATTGGGTGACACTTGAAGCGCATGAGGAAAGTAATGACCAAGAAAGGATTCGTCTCTCCCGGTCAATTGGAGTTAGTGTCGTAGGGTTAGTTCGGTCTTTAGTAAAATATCTTGCCAGATTTTGTTGGAAGAAGTCCAACATTATTTGACTGAAGATCGATAGAAACTAACCGGAGTCAAGTTATTGGGGTTGACAGTTTGACCGTACCCTAGACTTGATCTACACGACATAGTTTAGACGAAGAGACTATAACTGCGGAATTCATCACGAAAACAGTCAGGGTGGTCCCGACAATACTCATGTCAATAAGTCAACCACATAATGATGATTCCTGAAGCAGGGAGGCAACCACTGCTCGTGGTCACTGCCGTATAGGGCTTCGAGCCCAACCTGTTGTAAGGGTCAGGCTGTAGGGTCTCACACAGAGTGCGACCTTCGTCTAGTAATAGGTAGAAATTAGTTAGGGAGAATAATTTGCATTTGATGCAAAGGAAAGAGAAAATTGCATTTGATGCAATATGATAATTTAAGCTTAGATTTGGGACTGAATTGCATATGATGCAAATGAGATTAAATGTGTTTTAAATAGTTTAAGACAATATTTAAACGCAAGGAAAAATTCACGGGCAAGACGGGAATGTCCCGGTCTACGCCCAGGTTAAAACGGCGTCCAAATCGGACGCCAAATGCTCAAGATACACCAAAAACAGCCCATTGGATCAGATCGGGTCAGACCAGGCTGACCCAGGCCAAACTGGGTCTGCCCTGGGCGCCTGGACAGACCCAGACAGCCTGGGGCACCCAGCCCAGGCCCAGGGGTAGGCCCAGGCACTGGGCGCCTGGGCTTGCGCCCAGGCGGGCCCGCCCAGGCGCCCTGGGCGCCTGGCCTGGCCTGGGACAGGCGCCCAGTTTGGGCGCGCCAGTTTGAGCGGTGAGGGAGTTAAAATTCAATCCTGAAGTTTGAGCACCTGGGATAGGTTGTATCAATCCTGAAGTTCAACGGTGAGGGAGTTAAAATTCACGGAAGTTTGCACTTTGTGAAAGGCAAACTAAATTGATTTTATTAACTCTAATTATTAGTCCCACATCAGATTTTGAGAGAAGGGGAGCAGTCATCCGCCTATATAAATAGGGGTCTGCTCTCCTCCTCAAAAGTCGTCCCAAGCCCTAGATCTGAGCGGCTCTCATAAATGTTGGAGCACGCTCGGATCTAGGCTTAAATTAAATATTTCTCTATCTCCCTAATATTTCTGCCTTACTCTTGAGGGCTCTAGCAAATCCGCAAAGGAGTTCGGATTCGGATCCGAAATCTAAGCGGAGGTTTCACTCCCGTGAAACTTTCTTCGGCGCGTGGTTGGCTCGGCAACACGGGATTGATCGCCTCGGGATGCGGAGCAGTTCGAGGAGCGGTTCGGGGAGCGGTTCGGGGAGCGGTTCGAGGAGCGGTTCGAGGAGCGGCTCGGCGTTGGACGGGAGCGGCTAGGAAGACAGTGCGGAACATCTCGCCTGCTCCAGGGTTGAGATTCCGGGTATGTGTTTGATTAGCATTAGTTTAATTTAATCGCAGTTGGCTAGATCCTTCTTGGGATGGTCAGATCCATCCCAAGTTGGCATAGATCTTGGCTAAGGGTCTTGGACCTTAGGGCTAAGTTAAAATTGTTTTAACTGCATGTTAATTAGATTAACTAGATTTTTCTTCCGCTGCAAATTCTTTTTGTATCTATGTTCCGTCCGAATTAGGACGGGAATAGAGTTTTTCTGCCCTAAGGGTCTCAGAAATCCCTTCAGTGGTATCATAGCCTAGGTTTGTGTAACGATCTAGCCTGCGATTATTATTAAACTTTGAAATGCTTTTCAAAATACTTTATAAAATGGTTTAAGTTATGAGATTTTTAAAATATTTTTAGATGCCCTTTTAAAATATTTTAAAATTTATGCGATATTTTTCTTTAAAATGATTTAAAAGGATTTTAGATGTTTAAATTTTTTATGATAAAATTTTAAACATGAAAATTTAAAATGGTGTTTTAAATTTATGTGATAAATTTGAAATTGATTTTAAGGCTTTAAAACTTTATGCGATAAGTTTAAAATTATTTAGATGTTTAAATATTTTATGTGATAAAATTTTTAAGCAGGAAATTTTTTAAATGAAGTTTTAAATTTATGAGATATTTTTAAACTGTTTTAAAAGTTTAAAATTTTTTATGCGATAAACTTTAGTCTATTTAATTGTTAAGTAGTTGTGCACTATCTTTATGCGATAAATTAGTGGAACTTTAATTTTAATGGCTATGTCATCTTGTCCCTTATTTGATAACACAAGACAACCATTTAGGTTAGCCATTAAGAAATGATTAAAATTAATTAATTGAATTTTAATGACATGCTATGTTTTAATAAAACTTTTAACAACCCTTCAAGACCTAATTCCTGATTAGGGTAGCCCTTTTAATGAATCTTAATTCTAATTGTTATTATTAATTCTCATTAAAGGACTTCGCTTTTAGCGTTGTTAATAAAATTTATTAAAATCCTAATAACGATTAGGATAGCACGTGAACCTTATAGTTGATAAGGACTTAATAAAAGTTATTAAACAAATCCTAAAATTTTTGAATTTAAGGATGCAACTAGTTGATATGATTAATTAGTTGTTAATAAAAGATGTTTAGTCTATGGCACACATATAAAAATGACAAGTTTCATTCAATGGACCATGATCCAGTCAATATGCTTGGCAAGAGTTCTGGATCAACCCTAGCTAGTCTAAGGGGTAGTGATCCTGGCGTAGTCAATTCCCTGGCTGTGTTCCGCTGGACCGCAATGTCGTGAATCATGATTGTATGACACCCTGGACTATATCTAAGTCAAATACGTTAATGATCTTTTTCAAGATTAGCCGTAGCCCTCCTTGCTTTAGGGGTTAGCAACTATAGGACCCGTGTTACAGTTGTTGAGCTACACTCAAGCTGTGACATGGCAACCTTATAGAAACCAACTCCTTTAATACATAAGATGAAATCTTGACTAAACCCAAACCGTCGTATTACCATGCGTCGGCGTAAGTTATGTCAATGATGTAGTCTGGCTAGATGTAGTCTAAGACCTGACCCAAACCGACGTGTCGTGAATACACCGAGCGGCGGGGCAAGTCAGGCTAGACACGAAAATAAGGGTCCGACTAGACTAGACATTGTGATTTGGATGAGCACACTCATGATCACAAATGGCTAAGGGCAAAAACCGATAAGAGAGTCATATCTGATATGATCGATGAAGAGTCATTTTCCGATCGCAGAGTCAAGCAACTTGTTGAGCTACACTTAAGGTTGTTAGGCTCAGGGCAATTGGACCTCTTACCCATTAATTTTAATTCGATTAAATCGTTCGTTATTAAGCTTTCAAACGATCGTAAAAATAGTGGGAGGATATAGATAGATAAAAGCCATTCTACCTATATTTAATATTGAACATATGCTAAACTAGGGCAAGACTATGTTTACCGAAGAAATCTAATTATAATATTTTAATGGAATTAGTTAACTGGTCAAATAGGTTGATTAATTGAATATCAAGTTAAATTCTAATTGATAGAATTAAAACTATATTCTCGTTGACATTAAAATGACCTTCTAAAGAAACAGACTTAAGAAATATGATTTCATTAAGTTCTGGGTCCAACAAATAAATTCACGCTACATGACACGCGTCTCTATATGAGGCAGCTTGAACATATAGGATATTCGAAGTATGTTTCTCCCTACAACTTGTCGAGCTACCCTCAAGGTTGTATGGACAAACAATTTTGATCCGCAAAGTTCGAGAATTCGATCAAACCGTTTGAGTCGAATACGAGTGCATGAGCGGTGCAAGTCTATGTATTCCAACCAGATCTTGAGACAAGCAACTTCTTGAGTTACACTCAAGATTGCAACTCTCAGGCGTTTGGATACATGAGATGCTTGCATAGCTATTTATTAATGTTGGGTTATTTAATATCTAAATATGATTTGGAAAAGGAAGAAGGCACTCCGGAAAGTCAATCGAGTTAAATAGTTTAATTTATCATTAGAAAAGGCATAAGTAGGAGGAAATGAAAATGTGACATATTCTGATGTCACGATTATTGTTATACAAAAGGTTAACACATCTTGACGAATGTCGTCACCTAGCTTCTGAAGCAATGAGTGATATGTATAACGATAATATATATATTAAATGTTAATATATAAATACACAAGATAGTAGCAGACTTATAAGGCAAAATAGACTAGGCCGTATCGAGAGAGTAAGCCTCACAAGTCACATAAAGAGGTGTCTGACCTCTCGTATTATGAAGTCTACGGACACTTGTGAGTCTTACCCTCTTAGATAAAATGGCCGAAACCCATCTGTAAAACAGTGGGAGAATGAGTTGTCAAACTCAGTCTCGTACATACTGATGTACCCGAGTCTAGATTAACCAAAATAAGTTATTCGTATATTTTATTAAGACACGTGTTCTTGATGAAACACAAGTCTGATAAAATAAAGTGTAACGACCAGTTTTTATCGTTATGTTATATCCGTACTTTCCCTCGTGTATATTTTTTTCCCCGTATCCGTAGTTGGACGTATCTGACCCGTACCCGTACCATCAGCTAGCCTCATACGTATTAACTATTTTTATTATTAACTTTATTTTTATTATTAACCTTAAAACAATTTCTTTAATACTCATTTCAAAATTTTATTTTGAATCCGAATTTCAAAATTTAAAACTCTTTTAAATGCAAACTATTTTTAATTACTTGCCAAATTTAAACCCTATTTAGATCTATTATTTCCCTTACAAACTTTCCTTTTTACAAATCATTTAAAACTACATTGAGTAGCCCAAATTTTTCCCTAATAAAATACATTGATTATCAATCCTATTAAGTAGAATTTTCAAATCCCATTTCCTAATAAAACCTATTAATAAGTTTTCAAACTTTTCCATATATAAACCCTCCATAATAATTATTATTAAAAACAAATTAATTTCGTTATTCAAAAACTTTCTATACTTAACTTAAACCCTAATTTTCCTAAGCTAAACCTAAGGCATTAGCCTACCCACGTGCTGTTGAACCCCACACCCTATTCTTCTTATTGAACCAAGGCTAATATATTAACCCTAAGGTCTAAGCACAGCCACCTATCTCCCTACTTTCCCTTCTCCCTCTCCTCCCACCTCCTCAACACAGCCACGCCTTCTTCTCCTCCTCTTCTTCGCATCAACCCCAGGTCTCGCAACGTGTCGCCCTCCTTTTTCTTCACGCAGCAACAACCCACGGCCTCGTCATCCTCCTTTCTTCGTTGCACAGCCCCTCCGCCTTCATCAACTCGCCACAACCGCACCCCTCCCTACGGCGCTCAAACCACCCCGCCTCAGCCCCGCAACAGTCGCAGCGCCATCATCCCCGCTCGCCGTTCAGATCCTCGCCCCCGCCTGAGACCGCTGATCGCTGACCAACACCTCCGCGCGTGCCGCTGCCCACTCCCCCGTGGCCTCCCCCTCCACCTGCGACAGCTCGTCGTCGCCCCGAACGAAGCCGTCGCCCTCCTCTACATGCCCAGCTCGCCGCAGTCCCCTCCCAACGACCACGGGCTGCTACCTCCCTCGCCCAGCGACGCAACGACCTCCGAGCTCCTCTCCTCCAACTTCCCCCAGCAGATTCCTCCGACGTTGCACCGTCGGACATCTCCCCATCAACTCCCGACCTCTGGCGCGATCAACATCCGCCCCAGCGCCGCTCGGAACTCGTCACCGCCCGTACCGCCGCTTCTCCCATTCTCCCGACGACCCCACGGATTCGACAAGCGCCCACGAAGACTCGCAAAGCTGCGCCCTCGCCCTGCTCTTCACACGCCCCTCCTCTGCCCTCAAGCACCGTCGTCAACCGCCGTTCCCCCTTCCGATCCTCACTCCGACGCCGCACCAACGAAGGCCACGCGCGGTCATCCACATGCAAGGCAACGAGGTGAGAAAGTTACTGCATGCGAAACGTTAAGCAAATGAGAAGTTGATTAGTTAAATATAGGAGACAGTAGGGTAAGCTATAATGGTTGTTGCGAGGGCTAGTAGCTAGTGCATGTGGGTTGATGTATGACAGCAATAATAACCTGACCCTATTCACAGTACATATACATTGGTTAACTAGTAAACATGGCTACAGTGATATAAATATTTATATATTACCTAGGTTGGATTATTTGGGTAAGTGCATGTCAGCACGATGTGTGCTTATATTTGTTACTGACTTCACGCCTTATTTTCTTTATTATATTGCGGTTAATATAATAGGGTATGGGGTGCTAACTGCATGTGAAATGCAATGTCCCCTACAATTCAGTATATAGCTATTATTATATGAATGAGATGTGTTAACTTGGTTTCTATATTATCTAATTTGTTGAACACTTTGACCCTGATGCAAGAAATCTGTTAACGCAGACATTCTCGCCTCGCACCGTGACCACCTGAACATCCCCCACATCGCGTCGCTTGAGGCAAGTATATTATCTTCTGCTAAATTTTAATGGTGCAAGTATATGGCTTTTCCTACCACTTTTGATGGCGCAAGTACTTATCCCTTGCAAGTATATCGTCCCTACAACCGCTTTCAAACACGCAAGTATTTACTTTTTAGTAAATTAATTTTCTACAAGTTTCAAAAGCCCAAATATTTATCGCTCACCGCTTTTTACCATATTGCTCCGGTCTCGTGACCGAAATTACCAAACATTTGCAAATAACAACTTTTAAGTATGTTGCCCAGGCTTAATGAACCTATTGACGTGGTTGGATGCTTTACTTTTATTGCTTTCGAAATAAAGTATTTGAAATACTCGCATTACTTGTAACCCTTTAAACGACGAAATGTACACTATTGCCGAGATGTGAAATTGTGCCTTAGGGCAATTTACGGACTATTGTGCCTTGGGCAAATTACAGATCCTGGGCCTTCAGGCAATTACGGACTAATGGGCCTTCGGGCAATACGGATATGGGCCCGCGGGGCATTTACGGAATGTTTGCCTTGCAGCAAACATTGAACTACGGATTTGCTTATGGACACTTTGGGTGGGGTAGTCTAGTGTAGTAGAGGCTGGAAAGCTGGATTACACTCTAGTGGTGAACTTGACCGACACCTGGCCGGGTCGATGAGTATAGAGTCACGGGTAGCTCCTGTTGACTTGGGTGTGATGCTGGTCACCTCCCCCTCAGACACTGGGCTTTGTCACTAGATAGGAGATTGATTGATTGATTGATGCACCCTTTCCTTTACCTCAGCTGATGCTACAGTGTAAACTGCTAAAATTATTGTCACGATTGACTATTGTTGTACACACTACACTTGTCACTACTTTTGTTGTGCACACTACACTTGCCATGCCAGTTTACTTTACACACTACACCTTGCTGTGTTTGCTACTTGCACACTACACTTCGCCTGCTCACCACTTTGCACATTACACATTGCTTACGCTCTCAAGTGCCCTTCTGATGCTATGTTTCAACTTGTTGAAAGGATATTGTGTTTCTCATCTCCTTAAGCTTTGAAAACCATATTATCACCTTGCCGAGGGTCATTTATTACTAACGTTTTTAAATCTTGCCGAGCGACCCTCGCTGACGTATATTTCCTTGTTTGTGAAATATACGTTAGGTTTTGAGCAGAGTTCACCGAAGAGTTGTTTTGGAGATTGAGCAGGAAGACCAAAAGAGCCAAGAGCACGAGATCCACTACTGAAGACGACGGACACTGCGCAGCTTGCTGAAGCTTTAATAATTGTTGTTGTAATTTCTTTGTACCTGTTGTAATGGCCATGCTAGGCCTTCTAATTTTTTGTGTACATGTAATCTGGAAAAGTTAAAGTATAATGATGACATTATTTTGTTGTTCCGAATATTCGCAAGCAAGAACCTGCCAAGGTAGTCATACACAGACGCTTATTGGGTTGGGGCCTCACCGCTCCAGCCCAAGCGGGCCCGCTCACGTCCTCGCTCCCAAGTATAATGGGAAGCGGGGCGTGACAGGTTTTAGTGGTGGCCCATGCAGGTCTGCTTCTGCGAAATACTCGGAACAATATAGATGTCATTATTAACTAGGCTGTCTGGATGAATCTTGTACGCAAATGTTTACTTGTTTGTTTGCAGCATGACAGGAAGACGTAACACCCGACGAGGATCCGGAGCTGCTGGAGGTGGAGAGGACGACATTCGACAGATGCTTGGAGTCATGAGAGATATGCTGAAGGTTCAACATCATCTGGTCCAGCAGGGACGTCAGGCTGTGCCAACTGCGCCAGCCGCACCAGTTGCACCAACTCCGGGAGCCAAGCAGTTTCGAGAGATGCATTCGAAGAGCTTCTCCGGACGAGAGGGCCCGCTAGCAACCGAAGAGTGGCGTCAGAGCACTGAGGATGATTTGGGCCTTGCCCGAATCAATAAAGATGAATGGATAGAGCTTGCCCGGAAGCAGTTGACAGATAATGCCCGCAGCTGGTGGACTGCGGAAGAGGCCAGGCTGACCAAGCTGATTTCATGGGATACCTTCTGTAAGAGGTTCGACGCCCAGTACTTTCCCAAGTCTGCGAAGCGAATGATGGAGAGTCGTTTCATCAACCTGGAGCAGGGCTCTATGACTGTTGATGAGTACGAAGCCGAGTTCACGATGCTGAGTCGCTATGCTCCTGCCATGGTGAAAGACCCCGAGGATTGTGCACATCGCTTCCTACAGGGCCTGGATATAGACATCCAGAGCGTACTGTCAGGGAATACTTTTACCACTCATGAGGATGTCCTAGTAGCTGCGAAGAATCAGGAGCGGATCGCTAATCAGAAGAAGGCGCGTCAGGCAGGCAAGCGTTCGCAAGAGCCGCCAAGGACTCCGACCAACTCAGACCACCGATTTCAAGAAGCCTGCAACTCCAGTCGACCCCAGATTTACAGTGGTATGCTATCATTGTAACCGGGTTGGGCACGTCAAGAAGGATTGTCGCGTGTTGCTGAACCAGTGCTTGGCGTGCGGAGCACCTGATCATATTGCCAGGAACTGCTTTCGTCACGCTAGCAACTCTGCATCCGGATCGACTCAACAGGGACTGTCTTTATGGTCGCTGAGGAAGTTAGGGACGAGGAGCCAGTGATGAACGGTGAGGGAGTTAAAATTCACGAAAGTTTGCACTTTGTGAAAGGCAAACTAAATTGATTTTATTAACTCTAATTATTAGTCCCACATCGGATTTTGAGAGAAGGGGAGCAGTCAGCCGCCTATATAAATAGGGGTCTGCTCTCCTCCTCAAAAGTCGTCCCAAGCTCTAGATCTGAGCGGCTCTCGTAAATGTTGGAGCACGCTCGGATCTAGGCTTAAATTAAATATTTCTCTATCTCCCTAATATTTCTGCCTTACTCTTGAGGGCTCTAGCAAATCCGCAAAGGAGTTCGGATTCGGATCCGAAATCTAGGCGGAGGTTTCACTCGCGTGAAACTTTCTTCGGCACGTGGTTGGCTCGACGACACGGGATTGATCACCTCGGGATGCGGAGCGGTTCGAGGAGCGGTTCGGGGAGCGGCTCGAGGAGCGGCTCGGCGTTGGACGGGAGCGGCTCGGAAGACGGTGCGGAACATCTCGCCTGCTCCAGGGTTAAGATTCCGGGTATGCGTTTGATTAGCATTAGTTTAATTTAATCGCAGTAGGCTAGATCCTTCTTGGGATGGTCAGATACATCCCAAGTTGGCATAGATCTTGGCTAAGGGTCTTGGACCTTAGGGCTAAGTTAAAATTGTTTTAACTGCATGTTAATTAGATTAACTAGATTTTTCTTCCACTGAAAATTCTTTTTGTATCTATGTTCCGTCCGAATTAGGACGGGAATAGAGTTTTTCTGCCCTAAGGGTCCCAGAAATCCCTTCAGTGGTATCATAGCCTAGGTTTGTGTAACGATCTAGCCTGCGATTATTATTAAACTTTGAAATGCTTTTCAAAATACTTTATAAAATGTTTTAAGTTATGAGATGATTTAAAATATTTTTAGATGCCCTTTTAAAATATTTTAAAATTTATGCGATATTTTTTTTAAAATGATTTAAAAGGATTTAGTTGTTTAAATTTTTTATGATAAAATTTTAAACATGAAAATTTAAAATGGTGTTTTAAATTTATGTGATAAATTTGAAATTGATTTTAAGGCTTTAAAACTTTATGCGATAAGTTTAAAATTATTTAGATGTTTAAATATTTTATGTGATAAAATTTTTAAGCATGAAATTTTTTAAATGAAGTTTTAAATTTATTTGATATTTTTAAAACTGTTTTAAAAGTTTAAAATTTTTTATGCGATAAACTTTAGTCTATTTAATTGTTAAATAGTTGTGCACTATCTTTATGCGATAAATTAGTGTAACTTTAATTTTAATGGCTATGTCATCTTGTCCCTTATTTGATAACACAAGACAACCATTTAGGTTAGCCATTAAGAAATGATTAAAATTTATTAATTGAATTTTAATGACATGCTATGTTTTAATAAATCTTTTAACAACCCTTCAAGACCTAATTCCTGATTAGGGTAGCCCTTTTAATGAATCTTAATTCTAATTGTTATTATTAATTCTCATTAAAGGACTTCGCTTTTAGCGTTGTTAATAAAATTTATTAAAATCCTAATAACGATTAGGATAGCACGTGAACCTTATAGTTGATAAGGACTTAATAAAAGTTATTAAACAAATCCTAAAATTTTTGAATTTAAGGATGCAACTAGTTGATAGGATTAATTAGTTGTTAATAAAAGCTGTTTAGTCTATGGCACACATATAAAAATGACAAGTTTCATTTAATGGACCATGATCCAGTAAATGTGCTTGGCAAGAGTTCCGTATCAACCCTAGCTAGTCTAAGGGGTAGTGATCCTGGCGTAGTCAATTCCCTGGCAGTGTTCCGCTGGACCGCAATGTCGTGAATCATGATTGTATGACACTCTGGACTATATCTAAGTCAAATACGTTAATGATCTTTTTCAAGATTAGCCGTAGCCCTCCTTGCTTTAGGGGTTAGCAACTATAGGACCCGTGTTACAGTTGTTGAGCTACACTCAAGCTGTGACATGGCAACCTTATAGAAACCAACTCCTTTAATACATAAGATGAAATCTTGACTAAACCCAAACCGTCGTATTACCATGCGTCGGCGTAAGTTATGTCAATGATGTAGTCTGGCTAGATGTAGTCTAAGACCTGGACCAAACCGACGTGTCGTGAATACACCGAGCGGCGGGGCAAGTCAGGCTAGACCCGAAAACAAGGGTCCGACTAGACTAGACATTGTGATTTGGATGAGCACACTCATGATCACAAATGGCTAGGGGCAAAAACCGATAAGAGAGTCATATCTGATATGATCGATGAAGAGGCATCTTCCGATCGCAGAGTCAAGCAACTTGTTGAGCTACACTCAAGGTTGTTAGGCTCAGGGCAATTGGACCTCTTACCCATTAATTTTAATTCGATTAAATCGTTTGTTATTAAGCTTTCAAACGATCGTAAAAATAGTGGGATGATATAGATAGATAAAAGCCATTCTACCTATATTTAATATTGAACATATGCTAAACTAGGACAAGACTATGTTTACCGAAGAAATATAATTATAATATTTTAATGGAATTAGTTAACTGGTCAAATAGGTTGATTAATTGAATATCAAGTTAAATTCTAATTGATAGAATTAAAACTGTATTCTCGTTGACATTAAAATGACCTTCTAAAGAAACAGACTTAAGAAATATGATTTCATTAAGTTCTGGGTCCAACAAATAAATTCACGCTACATGACACTCGTCTCTATATGAGGCAGCTTGAACATATAGGATATTTGAAGTATGTTTCTCCCTACAACTTGTTGAGCTACCCTCAAGGTTGTATGGACAAACAATTTTGATCCACAAAGTTCGAGAATTCGATCAAACCGTTTGAGTCGAATACGAGTGCATGAGCGATGCAAGTCTATGTATCCCAACCAGATCTTGAGACAAGCAACTTCTTGAGTTACACTCAAGATTGCAACTCTCAGGCGTTTGGATACATGAGATGCTTGCATAGCTATTTATTAATGTTGGGTTATTTAATATCTAAATATGATTTGGAAAAGGAAGAAGGCACTCCGGAAAGTCAATCGAGTTAAATAGTTTAATTTATCATTAGAAAAGGCATAAGTAGGAGGAAATGAAAATGTGACATATTCTGATGTCACGATTATTGTTATACAAAAGGTTAACACATCTTGACGAATGTCGTCACATTGCTTCTGAAGCAATGAGTGATATGTATAACGATAATATATATATTAACTGTTAATATATAAATACACAAGATAGTAGCAGACTTATAAGGCAAAATAGACTAGGCCGTATCGAGAGAGTAAGCCTCACAAGTCACATAAAGAGGTGTCTGACCTCTCGTATTATGAAGTCTACGGACACTTGTGAGTCTTACCCTCTTAGATAAAATGGCCGAAACCCATCTGTAAGACAGTGGGAGAATGAGTTGTCAAACTCAGTCTCGTACATACTGATGTACCCGAGTCTAGATTAACCAAAATAAGTTATTCGTATATTTTATTAAGACACGTGTTCTTGATGAAACACAAGTCTGATAAAATACAGAACGAAATGACTAAAGTATTTAAACGGATTCGATTAGATCGAATGGTCAAATACTTAGCTACATAAAATCTTGTGTAATTAAAAGAAAATGTGATTTTCTCTCAGGTCAAGTCTGTTAACACATCTGTGTGTTAAAAGTATGAATCACACTGAGTTAGACTTGGTGCGATCCATAGCAAGTGACTCTGAGTTAAGTCCTCCCTCTGGGTTAAGTCCCAGATAGTAATGCCTAGGTTTTGATAATGTTCTATGAGGACATATCAATAAGATATTCATTAAATCAATCGTAAGAAAGTTGTAAAATTACTCGAATCTCGTGAGACAAATTTTCGAGTTAGACATCATTACTGATGATGACTTAGTCAACTTTCGGGATGAAATTCGGAGTAGTAACTCCGATTTATAACTTGATGCTATCAAAACAGGTCCGTGTGCGTAAATAAATTTTGGAATTTAGTTTACGTGCTCAAGGAAAATGTTTCCTCACTTTCTGCAAGTAAATCTTTATGTTAAAAGATTGGTGCAGAAAGGAAAATAGTGAAGTGCAATCATGTTGGTCGAAAACGGTTTTCATCCTAATTCCTATAAAACGGATTATGTTGAAACCGTCTCACCAGCAGATGTGTACAGATCTACTCGGACCAAACTCGATGTAAACGCTTAAGTTGACCATGAAAATTGGAGCATTCACTTATAAGTTCGTTTTTCTAAATATGATTTAGACGGACCAACTTATATGAATTAGCCAGATAGTCTTCAAGGTCAGTGGGAGCGTATAAATTACATGCGAGGCGTCAAAGAGATGGAACATATATTTTGACAAAGAGATCAAAAAGTTTTATACTTAATCAGAAATAGATATGAGCCATTTGAAATGACCATTAACTAATTTAAAGATTATTATCGTAAGGTACGATGAACTGGATAAGATCCAAGGAAATAAAATATTATAGATTCCGTAAGACCAAGTGAATTATTTGAATGAGATTCAAATGGTTGGTCTAACATGAACATAGAAACCCCTTAAGTCTATAGTGTAGACGGTTTTAGCAGATCCACTCACGAAGGCTCTACCACATGAAGTCGGGAAAACTTATGTGTAAAAACGGTATAAGATACCGAGATAAATGGGCCAGAGTGCAAGTGGGAGATGTAGAGAAATGATGCCATCGAGGCTATTTATCTCTGTGTGAATAGCACAAACATCTTGTTCAAAATAACAGTAAGCTGTTTGGTAATGATTTATCTAAGTTATATTATAATGTAGTTAACATTAGATATCAACTTTGGTAAAGTCCTGAGACTTTATGCAAGGTCAAACAAGTATCGAGATGAGTATCTCGATCATGGAGAAATGTTTGACCGTCTGTAGCATAAGTCTAAAAGGGTTCGTGGTCGTAGATGTTTCGAGACAAGGATATCGAAACATCGGATAGACCATTGTGTCTTAGTCTTCATCGTTTAGCGGTAGCGATGATCTCATGATCGTTTTGACTTGGCAAAGTCGAAGACGAGACACAGGTGCTCATTAGAGAATGAGTTCACTGAACGATCCACAAGAGTTATCATGTGGTTATATTGACCAATCTGTCAATGATGACTCTGAGTGATGATAGGATAGTTGGTCTTTTGACTTGAGGTCATTTTTGACGAACTTATGCATGAACGGTGCCACTTAGATCAACTGACCTAGCTTCGAGGCAAGGCTTGTCGAAAGGTCTTTTGATTGGGTGACACTTGAAGCGCGTGAGGAGAGTAATGACCAAGAAAGGATTCGTCTCTCCCGGTCAATGGGAGTTAGTGTCGTAGGGTTAGTTCGGTCTTTAGTAAAATATCTTACCAGAGTTTGTTGGAAGAAGTCCAACATTATTTGACTAAAGATCGATAGAAACTAACCAGAGTCAAGTTATTGGGGTTGACAGTTTGACCGTACCCTAGACTTGATCTGCACGACATAGTTTAGACGAAGAGACTATAACTGCAGAATTCATCACGGAAACAGTCAGGGTGGTCCCGAAAATACTCATGTCAATGAGTCAACCACATAATGATGATACCTGAAGTAGGGACGGTAACCACTGCTCGTGGTCACTGCCGTATAGGGCTTCGAGCCCAACCTGTTGTAAGGGTCAGGCTGTAGGGTCTCACACAGAGTGCGACCTTCGTCTAGTAATAGGTAGAAATTAGTTAGGGAGAATAACTTGCATTTGATGCAAAGGAAAGAGAAAATTGCATTTGATGCAATATGATAATTTAAGCTTAGATAGGGGACTAAATTGCATATGATGCAAATGATACTAAATGTGTTTTAAATAGTTTAAGAAAATATTTAAACGCAAGGAAAAATTCACGGGCAAGAAGGGAATGTCCCGGTCTACGCCCAGGTTAGAACGGCGTCCAAATCAGACGCCAAATGCTCAAGATACGCCAAAAACAGCCCATTGGATCAGATCGGGTCAGACCAGGCTGACCCAGGCCAGACTGGGTCTGCCCTGGGCGCCTGGCCAGACCCAGACAGCCTGGGGCGCCCGGCCCAGGCCCAGGGGCAGGCCCAGGTGCTGGGCGCCTGGGCCTGCCCCCAGGCGGGCCCGCCCAGGCGCCCTGGGCGCCTGGGTGCAGGCCCAGGCGCTGGGCGCCTGGGCCTGGCCCAAGCGGGCTCCCAGGCGCCCTGGGCACCTGGCCTGGCCTGGGCCAGGCGCCCAGTTTGGGTGCGCCAGTCTGGGCTCGTCCAGACCAGGTTCTGGCATGGTCTGGGCTTGCCCAGCTTGCCTGGTGGGTCCCACTTGTGAAGAAATTCTGGCCCTAGGGCAGAACAGTTTTGACGGCTCAGTTTTTGTGAAAAACTAGCTATGGGCTGAACTTTGAGCGGTCAATTGGAGGGTCAAACGAACTCCGATTGACGAACGGTTTTTTCCTATGCGTTCACCGTTGAACACCCTTCGAATTGATAGGTTGTATCAATCCTGAAGTTCAACGATGAGGGAGTTAAAATTCACGGAAGTTTGCACTTTGTGAAAGGCAAACTAAATTGATTTTATTAACTCTAATTATTAGTCCCACATCGGATTTTGAGAGAATGGGAGCAGTCATCCGCCTATATAAATAGGGGTCTGCTCTCCTCCTCAAAAGTCGTCCCAAGCTCTAGATCTGAGCTGCTCTCGTAAATGTTGGAGCACGCTCGGATCTAGGCTTAAATTAAATATTTCTCTATCTCCCTAATATTTCTGCCTTACTTTTGAGGGCTCTAGCAAAGCCGCAAAGGAGTTCGGATTCGGATCCGAAATCTAGGCGGAGGTTTCACTCGCGTGAAACTTTCATCGGCGCGTGGTTGGCTCGGCGACACGGGATTGATCGACTCGAAATGCGGAGCGGTTTGAGGAGCGGTTCGGGGAGCGGTTTAAGGAGCGGCTCGGCGTGGGACGGGAGCGGCTCGGAAGACGGTGCGAAACATTTCGCCTGCTCCAGGGTTGATATTCTGGGTATTTGTTTGATTAGCATTAGTTTAATTTAATCGCAGTAGGCTAGATCCTTCTTGGGATGATCAGATCCATCCCAAGTTGGCATAGATCTTGGCTAAGGGTCTTGGACCTTATGGCTAAGTTAAAATTGTTTTAACTGCATGTTAATTAGATTAACTCGATTTTTCTTCCGATGCAAATTCTTTTTGTATCTATGTTCCGTCCGAATTAGGACGGGAATAGAGTTTTTCTGCCCTAAGGGTCCCAGAAATCCCTTCAATTACATGACGTAGGAGTCAAGATCCTACTCAACACAGCTTACATTTCAATAGTAGCGTGTGCTACACATTCATTACAAGACATTCAATGCATGGAATACATGGCAATATGCAACATGATAATATAAGAAGCAGTTAATGCACGCATACAGTTTATCAAAATTAAACATGAAATGTGATGTGCATGAAATGACATGGCAAGGGTGTCAGATCTAGCTTCATTGTCAACCTAGATCAAGTATGGTGTCGGATCTAGCTTCGTTGTCAAGCTAGATCAGGTATGGGGCGTCTAGGCGACTATCATTTCACCCCTAGTCTTTTTTACACTATTTCACAAATTGGCCTAAACATGGCCTAAACAAATACTAGCAAGTTTCACTTGCCTGAAAGAGACGTGCTGCAAGTCACACGATCAAAGAGTCCAGGTATTCCCTATGTGCTCAATCAACGCCCAACCTACAGTCCCATATTATTAATCTTCAATTAGAGAGTTTCCAAAGCAATTAAAGTTAAAATTTTTACTCTTAATTAACATGCAAGCGTGGGGGTTCCTACGGTTCAGGTATACCTTAACACGACGCGAGAGCTACACTGACATCGGGTAGCAATGTCAGGGGTTGGACTCCGACGACGAGCTAGGTACGACAACATCTACAGCTTGCGGCGATGACGTCGACCACTAGGGAAAGAAGCACGGCACGGAGATGGCCGCGGGAGGTGGATGAATGGCAGGGGCAGCGATCAAGAGGATCTCGGCCTGCTGTCGAGTTGTGCACGACAACGGTGCGGCCTAGGGCTGACCAAGAGGAAATGGGGCTTTTTGCGACAGATCTGGGCTTTGCGGCAGCTAGTTGCCGCGGCTAGGGGAGATGTGGCCTGTCGTTGCACGCACGAGGGCACAGATCTGCGAGGGGATGTGGCCTAAGCGGAAGTAGGACAGGCGATGCACGGCCTAGGGAGGCCGGAGTGGCTGGCGCAGGTGGTGCACCGGCGGACTGCCGGTGGCCGTGGGGAGCAAGGTACAGATGGGCTGGCCATG
Source organism: Scilla litardierei (assembly GCA_030789695.1). NCBI lineage: Eukaryota > Viridiplantae > Streptophyta > Magnoliopsida > Asparagales > Asparagaceae > Scilla > Scilla litardierei. The sequence goes on from CM061133.1 coordinate 220,049,515, forward strand.
AGTCTTGGGTGGCAAAGATCGGCAGTCCAAAAGGAGAGGGTGCGGTTTAGGGGAGGAGATGGAGGAGGCGGCCGGATCTGGAAGTTAGGGGGTTCAAGGGGAGTTGTACCGGCAAGTGGGTGTCGCCAGGGGTGGCCGTCAGCTAGCTGAAGGTGGGGGGTCCGGCGTTTGACAGTCCTAGGGGAGAGGGGAGATCCGGCCAGGTTTGAGGGGAGAGAGGACAGTTGTGTGCGGTTTTGTGGAGATTTTCCGGAGGTGGAGGCCGGAGCAAGGTGGCCGGAGTTCATGGGGGAAGGGGATGTGGTTTTGTGTTGGGTTGTCATGAGTTCATGGGTGTGGCAGGTGTCATGCGATCTCTTGCGTGAAGAATAACCCTAGGTTTAAGTTTTGCTAAATAGGTTAGAAAAGGGGTGTGATTAGAAGTGATTGGAGAGAGAGTATGTGAGAGGGAGAGGGTAGAATTTGGGTAAAGATAGCTAGGAAAATAAATCAACTTGTGATACGTATGTTGACTAGGGATTGATTTAATTATTAATTAGGATTAGAATTGGAGATTAGTTAGGCTCATTACAAGTTGAAAGTGATTAGTGTGAAAGGAGAATCTAACGATGTCCGATAAATACAAGAAAAATATCGGGACGACCGTATCGACGGGAGGATCGAGACTAAGATGATCGGTCACGGGCTAGGTCAACGGAAAATGGAACTAAAAATAAAAAGATCAAACGACGAAGTCTAAAGTTACGACACATCTTCAAACAAAGTTGTTTTGTGGGAGAATGAGCCGTGAAATGACGTTCACGAAAAATCCCACAAATAAGTACTCTCTAAGAGGGTCACAACGATATAACACATCGCATGTTTGGGATTCAAGAAGAGGCAACTAAAAATATGTGTACGAAATGGAAGTACGCGCACGAAAAACGTACGATCGAAAAGCGACCGTGACAGAAAGCATTCGGATTTCGACGGATCCCCCTTTGTCTTCTTCACCTTCTTCACCTTGGCTGGTTGTGGGACCTGTCTCTTCTTACCTTTGCCTTTTGGATGGTCTGAAGAAGCAGAGCCAACAACCAACACAGTCGGTTTCTTCTCGATCTCCTCAAACTGCATAAGTATGTTGAGGAGACCATGACGATCCATTTCAATACTGTTTATGATGAAGCCAGTAATGAATTGTTTGAAGTCTGGGTTTAAAAATTTTAGGATGATGTCCACGGCCATCTCATTGTCAAGGACAAAACCTAATTGGGCAGTATCTTCCACGTACCCGATCATCTTAATGACATGATCTTGCACGGGGCCCGTCTCCATCCTAATTCCACAGAGGTTGCTCGTGGCTTCAAATCTGACAGCTCTTGACCGCTTGCCATAAAACTCATCTGCATTCAGAAGCATGCTTTAAACATCCAAATGTTCTTGCTTCCTTTGCAGGTTGTTGTTCATTAAAGCCAGAGTAAGGCATCTGGCCTTCTCGGCATCCCTCTGGTACTGCTTATAGACTTCCTTCTCTTTGTGGGCTGCATCTTCGTTAGGCTTGTCAGGAGCGTCCTCGAGCAGCACGTATCCTATCCCAGCTAGTGAGAGGACTAACTTAATATTCATTAGCCAATCGTTATAGTTAGTCCCATCTAGCACGTTCTTTTCAATCATGTATTTCAGACCCGACTCTATTCTGCATTTAAATAGATATGTAATTAGCATATGTTCGTTGTACAGTTTAAATGGTTTTTATTAAACTATATTCTCCCACTAATTTTAAGAATTAAAGCCACAATAATAAACAATTTATTATATTAAAATATTTATGGGAGATGGATCCGATTACCCCGAGTCTGACAACCTTGAGTGTAGCTCAACAAGTTGTCCGACTCTACAGTCGGTAGACAAACTCTTTATCAATCATATAAAATATGATTCCCTATAAGTTTTACCCCTAGTCATTTATGATCATGAGTGTGCTCATCCATATCACAATGACTAGCCTAGATAGACCCTTATTTTCGCGTCTAGCCTGACTTATGCCGTCGCTCGGTGTATTCACGACACGTGGGTTTTGGTCAGGACTAAACTTACATCAATGGCTCAACTTACACCGTCGCTCGGTGTATTCACGACACAGCGGTTTGGGTTTAAGTCTAGACTACAACGTTGGCTCAACTTACGCCAGTGCTCGGTGTATTCACGACATGATGGTTCGAGTCAAGTCAAGATCTCGTCATATGTATTTAAGAAGTCGGTTTCTATAAGGTTGCCATGTCACAGCTTGAGTGTAGCTCAACGACTGGAACATGGATCCTATAGTTACCAACTCCTAAAACAAGGAGGGTTACGATTTATCTTAAACAAGATTATTATCGTATTTGACTTAGGTATAGTCGATGGACTTTTATAGTCATGATTCGTCTCGTTGTGGTTCAGCAGACGCGGCCAGGATAGTGACTAAGTCAGGATCACTATCCCCAGTCAAGCTGAGGTGATCCAACAAGCTTAACCAAGCACATTGACCGACATCTTGATCCATTGAAGGAAATTCATCAATCTTATGATTGTCCATCAACTAAAAAGCTTTTACTAATACTAGTTAATCCTTATCAACTAGTGGATCCTTAAAATTTGAAATTTTATGGATTTGTTCAATAACTTTTATTAGATCCTTATCAACAATAAGGTTTGTTCGTTCATCGTGCTACCCTAATCTTTATTAGGATTTTAATAAATCACTTACAACATTTTAAAATAGTAATCATTAAAAGAGAATTATTATTGAAACGTGTTACGCCTATTTGACCGAGACCCAAAAAACACGAGCCCAGGAGCCCGACTACTGGTCGAGAGCCCATCTGCATCCTCAAGCCCATTCTACAAAGGCCCTATAAGGGATCTTCTTGAATGTCGATCCGACCCGGCCCCGATAACCCGCTGGTCACTCGCCCACTCCTGCGAAAACCGCTCCCCCGGACGCGCGACCACTAAATGGCGGTAATGGGGAGGTGCTGGCAGGGCGAAGAGAGCGGCGACGAGGGGGCGGATTGATGGGGCACGATCGAGGGCGGGCGTGGGACGTGGGCCAGAGGCAATCACGCTGGGAGCTCTACAAAAGGGCTGGGAAGACGACGAAGAAGGGGACCGCATCTCAGGTATCTAAAACCTAAGGTACTCCATCAACGACCTAGCTCCCCCATCCCATCTCCTTCCTCCCCCGCTCACGCTGTGAGACGCCGTTCTGATTTCCTCACGAGTCGAACCATCTCCGTCGGGCCTCCTCTTTCAGATCTCTATCTGACTTAGGCATCGGAGGGGATTTGGCCGGAACCTAGGTCCGGCCCCCTGACGAGCGTTCTCGTCTACGCAGGTGGGCAGCTGATCAACGGGCCGAGGCTTCCCCTCGCCCCTCTCTAACCTCACAGTCAACTGGACAAGTGAGGCTTACCCTCACCGTCCGCCCGCCGAGGCCGAGCACATCCAACCGAGGCCGAGCGTCTTAACTGGGTCCGAGGCTTCCCCTCACCCTTCGCGGACCGTGCCTCTAGCTGGACGACCGAGGTTACCCCTCGTCTTCCTTCCACCAAGGCCGTGCTCGTCCGACCGAGGCCGAGCGTCTCAACCAGGGCCGAGGCTTCCCCTCGCCCCAACTGCACCGATTCGAAGCCCCCGAGGGACCCAAGCGGGCCCCTTGACCACGTTGACCGGGTTCTCCACGGTCAACGCTTTGTAGTGAGAAAACACTCTGAAACATCTGGTGCCGTCTGTGGGATCGAAAACCGTCCCACGAAGAAGCAAACCACACCAACAATGGCACGAGCCAAAAATGGAAGGAAGCGCATGCCCCCCATCCCGGAGGAGGGGAATGGCACATCAAACGGCAACCCCGAGGACACGCCCGTCAGCGGCCACCCCGCCCTCTCAACCGAAGAGACCGGCGGCTCAGAACTGGCCACGCAGGGACAGCTCCGCGCCCTGGCTCAGGAGACCAACGCGAGCCTCCAGACGTTGGTCGCGACGGTACAACAGCTCGTCGGCCCGGCGCCGTCCAACGGAGGCACGTTGGACGACAGCCATCGATGGGCGGGGGGTCCCCCGCATTTGCGGTCCGTCGTGGTCGACGACCACGGGACCCAGAAGCCGAACACAGAGCGTCGGTTCACGCTGTCCGGCTCCCGTCAGGCGAGGTCACGCGCCTCCTCCCCTTATCGTGAAAGGGGCCGAAGAGAAACCGAGGGGACGGAGGGCGAATCGATGATGGCATCATCTCGTCGGTCACGGTCGTCCCGCCGCAGGAGAAGCGAACGACACCACTCAAGAGACCGATCGCGGCGGAGCAGGAGCTCCTGCAGGAGGAGTCGGGAGCGCCGGGTCAGCCCGACCCCCAGCATGGCGAGGGCCGTGGAGCCAGCCCCGTTGGCACCTGTGCTTCCTCCACCCCCGAACGAGCCAGAAGCAGGCGACTACCGCATCCCCGGGGGCATCCACGGAGACCGGTGCCCCTTATCACGGAGAATAACCGACGCACGGGTCCCCTCTCGATTCAGGATCCCGGTGCTGGGAAAGTACGACGGGATAGGGGACCCGGGACACCACGTGATGGACTACGAGGGGGACATGTCCTTCCAGGGAGCTGACGATGACTTACTTTGCCGGGGCTTCTATTCTACTCTCAGGGGAGCGGCGAGGACATGGTACCACAGCCTGCCCGGCCGCTCCATCGACAGCTTCGAGGAGCTCATCCAGTTATTCTGCAAACAGTTCATGGCTGGGAGGTAGATCAAGCCTGGTGCTGAACACCTGTTCAACATAGTGCAAGGCCCGGCCGAGCCGCTCCGACAGTTCATGCGCCGCTTCAATGCGGAAAGGCTGAACGTGAACAGCCCTCCAGACCTGGTGGTCCAGACGGCCCTTAAGAAAGGGCTTCGCCACAGAGGCCTCAAGAAATCCCTGCACAACGATCCCCCGAAGGACCTCCTCGGGATCATGGCGAGGGCCGAACGCTTCATGCTGACCGAGGAGGCCTTGGCCGAGGATGCAGGAAAAGCCACTCGAGGGACCAAGCGCGGCGACGGCGGACGAGGCAGCCCCGAAGGGTACCGGACCGAGAAGAGGCCGAGGAACCGACAGCGGGGAGAAAGCGCGAGGGACACCACCCCCAGACGCCGTCCTCGCCCAAGTACAGAAGGAAGAGCGAGCTGATCGCCCCCCACCGAAGGCTAAAAGAGGTGGGAAGAACAGGGAGAAGTACTGCAAGTACCATAAGGATGATGGCCATGACACTGAAGACTGCTGGCATTTGAAGAATGACATTGAGAAGCTGATGAGCCGGGGGCACGCCAGGAACCAGGCCGACGAGCCGGCCCACGGAGAAGGGACCTCCACGCAGCCAGACAAGGGGAAGAAGATCAACACCGTCCAAGGTCCCCTCCGCATCATAGAGTGAGCGGGCGATGTCTCTCCCCCCGGTTGCAGCCTAGTAAGAGGGAGTTATCTAGGCTTACATCCCTCTGTCTAGCTTCATTTCCTTTTTTCCTTTTCCTCCAAATGTACCGGTCCGACAAGACTCTTGAGAGTACAAATGCATTCCCTTTTTGTCTTTTCTTAAATCCCCGACTGAGTTGACATGTCACCAATAGCGCAAAAGAATGGAGACCGCCGCCTCGCTGGAGGAGGAAGAAGAGCTTTTCCCTCGCCGACCGACCCCAGCGCTCATAAGTCTGGGGGCAGTTCCCCCAGCAGGCACGGACGCCGACCGGTCCTAAGCCGAGGAGCTTTGCCCTCGCCGACCGACTCCTGCGCTCATAAGCCTGGGGGCAGTTCCCCCAGCAGGCACGGATGCCGACCGGTCCTAAGCCGAGGAGCCTCGCCCTCGCCGACTGACCCCAGCGCTCATAAGTCTGGGGGCAATCCCCCCAGCCAGCGCGAACGCCGACCGGTCCTAAGCCGAGGAGCTTTGCCCTCGCTGACCGACTCCTGCGCTCATAAGCCTGGGGGCAGTTCCCCCAGCAGGCACGGATGCCGACCGGTCCTAAGCCGAGGAGCCTCACCCTCGCCGACCGACCCCAACGCTCATAAGTCTGGGGGCAATCCCCCCCAGCCAGCGCGAACGTCGACCGGTCCTAAGTCGAGGAGCTTTGCCCTCGCCGACCGACTCCTGCGCTCATAAGCCTGGAGTAGTTCCCCCAGCAGGCACGGACGCCGACCGGTCCTAAGCCGAGGAGCTTTGCCCTCGCCGACCAACTCCTGCGCTCATAAGTCTGGGGGCAATTCCCCCAGCCAGCGCGAACGACGACCGGTTCTAAGTCGAGGGACCTTGCCCTCGCAGACCGACTCCTGCGCTCGTAAGTCTGGGGCAGTTCCCCCAGCAGAGGCGAACGTCATCCAATCCTAGGCCAAGAACGAGGCAGCAACGCAAAATACACGAGAAGTCCGAGTAAGTCCATTTCGTTTATAATAGTTAACCGGGGTACAAAAACGTGTCATGTTTACAGGGAATCAAGGCGAAGGAAACACTCTACAAATAATCCACTCACGACGAATGACAGAGTTCTTCACCTACAGAAGCTAGACCGACACCGACAGAGCAAAATTGGTTGACAAAAGACCCAAAGTAGTTAGCCCAAGCTAGCGGCCATGCAACCAGCAATTATTGGCCACGGAGCCGATAACGATGCCGAAGGAGATAGCGGGGGCCAGGGATCCATTTCAAGTAGACTGGCCCAAAGCGAAGCGGATGCTTAAAAATTTGAGGATAAGGCCGGGAGGGACTGCTTAGGGAGCCCGAGCTCGGGAGGACACATCCTCGGGCACTTCGCCCTGCTCGGAGCGAGGGGGATCGACCGTCGGAGGGGCTTGCCGAACACGCTCCGCACACTCCCGGAAGGAAGACTGGACGACTTCGACGATCCGAGGGGCGATGAGGTCTTCATACTTACCGAAGGCCTCCCTGAGAACCTCGAAGATCCTCTTCCCCATGGTCTCGACGACGCCCTTCTCCACCTCCTCGGCAAGCTGCATCACCTGGCGCCGATCCGACAGTTCCCTCTGAAGCTCCTCCCTCTCCAGGCGGAACGACTCCGCCGCTTCCTCAGCCGACTGCAGGGCGTCCTCCAACTTTCCCCGGAGATCACCCACTCGTCCCTCCAGCTCGGTCACGCGAAGTTGGAGATGCCGGGAATCCATCTGGGCCTTCACCATCGCTACCTCCGCCGCCCCGGCTCGCTCTTGGGCCCTCATGGAGGACTCCTCCAGCTTCCTCAAGTGGACGACTCGCCGCTGCAACTCCACGGCGAGCGTGGAACCCTGGAAGACGGGACATGAGCTAAGAGGAGAGTGAAGGAAAAGAAAGGACTGCAAGATAGCCGAACCTGTTGAAGGGCCCAAACCAAAGAATCCGACACCTTGTCGGCGGGAATCTTTTCGAGGGTGCTGCGGTCCCGGGGAAAGACGGAGCTCTCGGCCACCTGCTGGGACAGGGCCCGGTCGACGAACACCGAACTCCCGGGAGCGACATCGAGGGAAGCCATATGGCCCGCCAAAAGAGCTCCGATTCCTGGAGACGGAAGCGGGGATGCGGCGACGGGGGTGGTTGTTAGGGCTACCTGAAGGTCCCCGGTGGTGGCTGCAGGGGGCACGGAATAGGCCGGGCTGGAAGGCTCCACGTCCTCCTTCCTCTTCTTCCCTCCATGAGGCTCCACGGGCGGCGAAGGGGAGCGCTTCCGCCTTGCCCCGTCTCCACTCTCGAGGACAGAAGGGGACGCCCCAGGGGCAGGAGGGACTGCACCGGACCTGTCATTACCCCCCTCCTCTCGGGCTGAGGGGGCGGGTCCGGCCCTTACGACGCCCCCGGGGAGGAGATCGCCAGAAGAAGAGGCGGGAGGCGCGGCCACTACCTGGCCCACAGAGGGCTCGGCTCGGCGCACCTCCTCCTCAACAGTCCGTCGAGGCGCCCTTCCAGAGGTACTACCTCGGCTCCGAGCGGCTCCACGACGGATCAGCTCATCGACGTCACGGACGAATTCGCGGCCTGCCATCCCTGCAAAGGAGACCGAAATCAGGATGAGTCATAGGGCGATCCGAGGATGAAAAAGCGACCTACCCGGAGACCACAAGACGGCCTTCAGGAGTAGGTCGTCCAACAAAGACCAGATGGACTTCGATTCCAAAGGAAGAGCCAACAGCATCGCAGCGGCTGCCCGGTCGACGTCTGAGAGAGCTAGCGACGGGCGAGGATGGACAGAACCACCCCAGCTTGTTAGAATCTGGGCATCACCCAAGAAGACCACAAAGACATAATCCGAGCTCCAATCCCCCGACAAGCGGGGTAGCCCGATCAGACATTCCCTCCTCGAACGGGCTCGGAGGTGCAGCCATGACCCCGGCCCGACCGTCTGGATCTGGTAAAAATGGAAGAGAAGGGGGAGGGACGGATCCAGGCCGCGGGTGCAGCAGAGCATGGCGAAGCCCGTCAGTACCGCAATTGAGCAAGGGGTAAACTGACAAAGCGGCACCATGAGATACTCCATGACCTGGATAAGGAAGGGATTGAGCGGGAAGCGAAGACCCAGGTGAAACATTTCGACGTAGACGTCGACTTCATTGCTCCTCGGAAGGAAAATCCGCTCGTCGACGAATGGAACTCGGACATCGTACGAGAAGCAGAGATACCTTTCCCGGATCTCCGAGACCACCGAAGGAGCGGTCCTCGACGGTGTACGGAGGATGACCGGGGGCACGTTAAGACGCACGGCAGCCGACGCCACGTCATCGAAGGCGTAGTCTGGGAATAGCTTCCCCTTCCCCTTATCTTGGAGGGGACGACTCCCGGAAGAGGAACCTGATCCCACTGGCCGGGGCCTACTCCGCCTGGACTCTGGAGAATCCCTCGCCCCTCGGCCAGAACCGCCTATCCTAAGAGCAGCCATAATACGAGAGCGAGAAAGAAATTACCTTTTAGCTAGGTTGAAGGAGGCGAAGAAGCGAAGGCGACGGGAGACTCCGAGATGTAGAAAGCCTAGAGCAATGGGAAGAGCAAGAAAGGAGAGGAGATCAACGCAGCTGGGGATCTTATATATCGGACGCAGGGACAAATTCGAAGAGCCTGACAATAACGCGTGGCAAGACTCGAAGAACCGGCGGCGTTTCGAAATCGGCGCCAGGGGAAGTCCAATCGATCCGCCTCAAAATGACCTACATTTATGACCACGCCTCGATTGAAGCGCCACTCAGAATCCCAGGAGGCACAGCGGTCGATCCGAGCAAGCCAAGGCTGATCGACCCCACCAAGGGCGGCTCACGAACCCCTCAGCTTCTCAACTGAAGACAACCCCACGAATGGTGGGGATAGGCTTGCAGCCACACATGGCAGCATCAGAAGAACGACGGCGCTTCGGAGCCCGCGCTTTAAAAATATCGAGCGGGCCAACTCATGATGACGACTAATAGATGAGTCGGCATCAACTGGCGAGCTTGTCAAAATCGGCAGAAGTCACATCGGCCGAGCCGAACCGGCCGAGGCCGATCAACCCGACCGATGGGGGTAATTGTTACGCCTATTTGACCGAGACCCAAAAACACGAGCCCAGGAGCCCGACTACTGGTCGAGAGCCCATCTGCATCCTCAAGCCCATTCTACAAAGGCCCTATAAGGGATCTTCTCGAATGTCGATCCGACCCAGCCCCGATAACCCGCTGGTCACTCGCCCACTCCTGCGAAAACCGCTCCCCCGGACGCGCGACCACTAAATGGCGGTAATGGGGAGGTGCTGGCAGGGCGAAGAGAGCGGCGGCGAGGGGGCGGATTGATGGGGCACGATCGAGGGTGGGCGTGGGACGTGGGCCAGAGGCAATCACGCTGGGAGCTCTACAAAAGGGCTGGGAAGACGACGAAGAAGGGGACCGCATCTCAGGTATCTAAAACCTAAGGTACTCCATCAACGACCTAGCTCCCCCATCCCATCTCCTTCCTCCCCCGCTCGCGCTGTGAGACGCCGTTCTGATTTCCTCACGAGTCGAACCGTCTCCGCCGGGCCTCCTCTTTCAGATCTCTATCTGACTTAGGCATCGGAGGGGATTTGGCCGGAACCTAGGTCCGGCCCCCTGATGAGCGTTCTCGTCTACGCAGGTGGGCAGCTGATCAACGGGCCGAGGCTTCCCCTCGCCCCTCTCCAACCTCACAGTCAACTGGACGAGTGAGGCTTACCCTCACCGTCCGCCCGCCGAGGCCGAGCACATCCAACCGAGGCCGAGCGTCTTAACTGGGTCCGAGGCTTCCCCTCACCCTTCGCCGACCGTGCCTCTAGCTGGACGACCGAGGTTACCCCTCGTCTTCCTTCCACCAAGGCCGTGCTCGTCCGACCGAGGCCGAGCGTCTCAACCAGGGCGGAGGCTTCCCCTCGCCCCAACTGCACCGATTCGAAGCCCCCGAGGGACCCAAGCGGGCCCCTTGACCACGTTGACCGGGTTCTCCACGGTCAACGCTTTGTAGTGAGAAAACACTCTGAAACAAAACGATTAAAATAATAATCGTCAATTAAAGAGGACTACCCTAATCGGGAATTAGGTTTAAATGTTGTAAGTGTTCATTAAAACATAGCATGTCACATTTAAAAATTCATCTTATAAATTTTTAAATGAATTAATGGCTACCCTAAAGGGATTCATGAATAATTAAATAATTCATCATGTCCATTAACAACAACCAACTAATTTTATCACATAAAATAAGGGTTCAAACAATGTGACATTAAAGAAAGAATATACAGGTTAAACATCTATCATGTAAATAATTTAACATGCTCAAATTTAACATTTAAATTAAAAAGAATAATATTTTAAAACAAAAACATTTTATCTAATAAAATGTCGGTTTGATAAAAATCATCAAATAATTTTTAATATAAACCGTGTATTTAAAATATTAAATCATTTTTAAATCCTTTCTAAGATTATATTATCGCATAAAATAATCTTCGAAATATGTTATAATAAGAAATTTAATTTTTAACATCATCTCATGAAATAGAAAATTTTCTTAAAACCTTTCATGCTCTTAAAATAACTTTTTTAAAAGAAAAGGTTTCATGCTCATTCTAACATTTATCAAATAAAGTTAAAAATCATTATATTCAGATAGTAAGCTATTTTAATAATTAAAATAACATCGCAGTCTAAGATTATGCAAACCTAGGCTCTGATACCAATGAAGGGTTTTGGCAGACCCTCAGAGCTCAGATATGTGCCCGTCCTAAGCAGGACGGACAACAAAGGGGGAAATCATGCACAGCGGAAATACGAAAACTATGCTAAACATTTTAGCGAGCCCTAAGGCGAGCCAGAACCTCACCAAGATCTATGCTAATTTGGGATGGATCTGACCACTCCAAGAGGGAGCTAGCTTATTGCGACATTATTAAACTAATTATTCTAAAAAGCCACTAACTGGCATACCCGGAATCTTGGCCTTGGGACAGGCAAGATGTACCGCACCACCTTCTTTCGCTCCTCATAGTCGAGCCACCTTACACCCTCGAACCGATCTACCCGAGCCGCCTCCGAGCCGATCACTTGCCGAAGAAAGTTTCACTTAAGCAGACCCGCATCAAAGACGTCTGGATCCGATCCAAACATCCTCGTAGTCTTGCTAGGACCCAACGGGAGGATAGGAAGAAAAAGAGGAGAGGAATATTTAAGTTCACGATCGAGCGTGCTCAAAAAATAGGAGCTTATCAAATCGATCACTTGGTGCACTCTACAACGAAGAGGGGGCACCCCTATTTATATAGGGAGTCGGCTCCTCCTTTTTCGTCACGAGCAATGTGGGACAAAGTTAAACGAAGATGGATTTAATTAAGTTAATGAAGTTAGTAAGCCTTT